>CAUYTI010135675.1:0-16053 GCA_963575145.1 Galago senegalensis | reverse complement strand
AGGTTACAAAATTAATGTACACAAATCAGTAGAGTTACTATATACCAATAACAGTCATACTGAGTCAAATTAAAGAGTCAATACCATTCACCATAGCTACAAAGAAAATAATATACTTAGGAATATATTTAACCAAGGAGGTGAACCAATGGAACAGAACAGAGAACCAAAATAATAAAATAAAAAGTCTACCTACAACCAACTAACCTTCAACAAAGCAGACAACATACACTGGAGAAAAAAAGCCCTATTCAATAAATGGTGCTTGGAAAAACTATATAGCAACATGCAGAAGAATGAAACAGGATGTCTATTTTTCATCATTTACAAAAATTAATTCAAGATAGTTAAAAAAGCTTAACTGTGAGCCATGAAACTATAAAACTTCTAGAAGAAAATATAGGAAAAAATCTTTTAGATATGGGCCTATACAAAGAATTTATGATTAATACCCCAAAGATAATTATAGCAACAACAAAAATAAATGAATGTGACTTGATTAAATTAAAAATCTTCACAGTAAAGGAAATAATCAACAGATTAAATAAACAACAAATAGACCATAAGAAAATAAGTGTAAACTATACATCCAATAAAGGACTATCTAGAATCTTCGAAGACCTCAAACAAATCAATAGGAAAAATTAAATAATTCCATTAAAAAGTGGGGAAAAGACATGAACAGAACTTTTTCAAAAGAAGATAAAGGACAAAAAAAGGTCAACTTTTCTAATCATCAGGGAAATGCAAATTAAAACCACAATGAGAAATTAAAACTTTACATCAGTCAGAATGGCTTTTATGAAAAAGTCTAAAAACAGTGGATGCTGGCATGGATCCAGGGAGGAATGGACATTTATACACTATTTGTCATACTAAAAACTCATACAAACTTCATGGAAAACAGTATGGAGATTTCTCAAAATGGAAAACCGTATAGAGATTTCTTGAAGAACTAAAAGTAGACCTACTACTTAATTCTGCAATCACACTACTAGGTATTTACCCAAAGGAAAAGAAATCATTTTATCAAAAAGACATCTGCACTCGGATGTTTATTGCAGCACAATTCACAACTGTGAATATGTGGAATCAACCTAAATGTCCATAAATGTTTGAGTATATAAAATATATATATCACATTTTGTTAACCCAAACAAAGGAAATAATGTATGTATACACATTAATAATATATATACACACATACACACACTATGGAGTACTACTCATTCATAAAGTGAATTGATATCTTTTACAGCAATTTGGATGGAACTGGAGACCATTATCCTAAGTGAAGTATCTCAAGAATAAAAAAACAGGCAGGAGTTGTGAAGGTGGCTGACTAGAGCAGTTTTTGTCAGAGGCTCTTGTCCAGAGGGAGAGATACTGGACTGAAGTGGACTGAAACTGAAAGTGAGAGGCTGCACAGAGAGAGGAGAGAGTGGAGTGAAAATCATTCAGGCTGAGTGTTAGGAACAAGAAAAAGGAAGAAAGACAACTAAGACCAGGTAGGAGCTCAGTTCCAAAAGTATGGGAGACACTTTCCCCCAAACAGAAGATCTATGGCGGGCTTTCTACTAGCAGTCTGTCTGTGAACAGGGAACAAAAGTATTCTCACTTTATCCCATGGGAGAGTGTTGCTAAGTCCCAGTTCTCCTTCACCAGTAAGATCCTACCACTGAGCCTAAGCCCTGCCCCGCCGGGCACAAAAGACCAAATATTTTCCTGCAATCCTGAGCAGGCAGCTTGCCCTTCCCAAGACTACCCCCTACAGTGGTTGGAGTGTTTAGTGAATTCACTGAAGGGTGGTGGTGTTGGGGAATTCTGTGCTGCTGAGCTACAGGGAGAAATCAATAGCTGTAATCCTAACTTTGGTAGGGTGGGGATGAACTACACTTCTCCAAATCCTGATCATATATTTCTGCTTTCTGCCCACCAGGCCAACTTCTGAGCTCGATTGGGTGGGCAGTGATCGGTGCCTGAGTGACTTTGTTTGAACTGTGGGCCAGCGATCTCTGCCAGGCAGTGGCCTTCTGAGCTCAATCTGGTGGATGGTACCCAGTGCCTGAGTGACTTTGAAATCTGGGCCTGTGCTCTTCACCAGGCAGTGGATCTCTGAATTTGATTGGGTGGGTGGTTCCTGGTGCTTGGTGCCTGAGCAACTTTGTCTGAACCATGGGCCAGTACTGTTTGCTGGGCAGCCCCTGAGCTCGATTGGGTGGGTGGCGCTTATGCTGACAGAGTGACTTTGACTGGAATTCTATGTCATTGCAGTCCACTGATTCTTGTCCCCCTGCAGACCTTATTTGTGACTGCTGATTCACCACTTGTCTGACTTAAATAAAGCAGCAGTGGCATTACAAGAGGGATAGACTCAGCAGTGACAACCTATCAATTCAACTAAAAAAATACAATTGACATATTTTTTAAAAAGATAGAAGAAGCTGAAAATACTCATGGGGAGGGATCAGCAGAAGAACTCTGGCAACATGAAAAATCAGGGCAGATCAAAAGTGATTTCAAAGAAGATACAGCAGAAAATACCATTTACAAAGAAATTGCTGAAATATCAGAATTAGAACTCAGAATATGGATGGAAAATAAGATGATTTGAATGGAGGAAAAGATGGAAATAGAAAATAAAAAAATAGTTCAAAAGTTGTCTTAAGAAAGTAATGATTCCAAAGACAAAGTCACCAAGGATATGGATGTAATGAGGAAAGATATAGTACAGCATAAGGAATTGAAAAAAGTATTCAAGGTGCTTCAAAATACAGTAGAGACACCCCCAGAAATAGAGTTGAACAGTGTGAAGATAGAATCTCTGAAAAAGAAGATAAGACAATTGAACTATGCCAAGCATTCAAAGATGTAGAAAAAAGGAGGGTAAGAACAGAATATTCTCTGAGAAAGTTATGGGATCATTCCAAAAAATCAAACATCCAAATTATAGGGATTCCTGAAGGAGAAAAGGATGGTCCCAAAGGCATAAATTCTCTACTTAAAGACATTATGGTGGAGAACTTCCCAAGTATTTGAAGAGACAGAGAAAGGCAGATAGTAGATAGTTTCAGAACCCCAGCACAACTCAGTCCAAATAAAGCCTCTACTAGACACACTGTAATTAATTTTTCAATGTTAATATGAAGGAGAAAATCCTGTAAGCATCCAGGCACAAGAAAAGTATTACTTAAAAAGGGGAAAATATCAGGATAATTGCAGATATTTCAGTTGAAACTTCAAGCTAGAAGAGGATGGTCATTAACATTCAACCTTCATAAACAAAACAATTTCCAGCCCAGGATACTATATCCCACTAAACTGAATTTTATTTGTGATGGAGAAATCAAATACTTTACTGATGTCATTATGTTGAGGAATTTGCCATTATTAGACCAGGTCTACAAGAAATTCTCAGATTCATTCTGCGTAATGATCATAATGGTCACCATCAAAGTAAATCTACCCAGAGATTTAAGGACAAAGCCTAGCTTCCACAATGGTGAAAGGGATAAAAATAAGCTATGGATCTCTGAAAAACAAGATGACAAAACTCCATCATAGCTCTTAATTCTCTCAATTAATGTGAATGGTTTGTATTCTCCTTTAAAGAGGCACAGGCTGGCTGACAGGATACAAAAACTCAGGGCAGATATCTGTTGCCTACAAGTAACTCACCTTACCTCAAAGGATAAAATAAGACTTGGTGAAGGGATGGCAACAGTATTTCTATTAATTCTAAATGGATAAATGCAAAGAGATCCACAAACACACTAGTCAAAGTACTGAATGCCAAAGACATGAAGAAAATTTGAGGAGCAGTAAGAAAAAAGCTTATTACCCACAGTAGGGACACAATAAAATAAATAACTGATTTTTAGTCAGAAACAATAAGAGTGAAAGATTGACCCAAATGACATATGCAAAATACCTAAAGAAAAAAAACCTGTTAACCAGGGATCTTCTATTTTGCTCATCTGTTTTTCAAAATGAAAGCAACATAAACACTTCCCCTGAGAAAAAATTTTTCAGCTGACCTACCTTATAAGAAATACTAAAAAAAGTTCTTTGTGGTGAAAGGAAGTTATCCAGAAAGTAATACCAATCTAAAAATACAAAGAATACATGTCAAGGTCATTTTGTAATTATAGAAGGTAGAATAAATGCATATATTTTTCCTTTCTTAACTGATTTATAAAAACAATTATATAAAAATATATACAATTGTGAAAGTTGTCAAAAACAAAATGGAGTCACTAATATTAAATAAAATCTGACAAATTGAGTTGTGAAAGGCCCTGAAGAAGGCACTCCTGTTTGTTTATCTGACAGCAAAACTATCACAAAAGACTGCAAAGACCTAATAAAAACAAAGCGGAGGCATCACCCTACAAGACTTCAGGCTATATTATAAGTGCACAGTAATCAAAACAGCATGGTATTGGCACAAAACCAGAGACATAGATGTATGGAACAGAATAGAAAACCAAGAGCTGAAACCCATCTCTACTTGCCATCTGAACTTTAATAAACCAAACAAAAGTGTACACTGGGAGAAAGAATCCCTATTCAACAAATGGTGCTGGAAGAACTGGATAACCACATGTAAAAGACCAAAATTCAACTCCAGATTTTCACCACTTACAAAAATTGACTCAAGATGGATAAAGGATTTAAATCTAAGACATGAAACAATAAAAATTTTAGAAGAAAGTGATGGACAAACTCTTGCTGATGTTGAACTGGGGAAAGATTTTATGACAAAGACTTCAGTGGCCATTGCAACAACAAAAATTAACAAATGGGACTCAATTGAGCTGAAAAGCTTCTGCACAGCTAAGGACACAACAAGTAAAGCAAAAAGACAACCTTCCAAATGGGAAAAGATATTTGCGGGGTAGGAATCTGACAAAGGATTGATAAGTAGAATCTACAGAGAACTCAAATTAATCAACAAACTGTGTAAACAATGTTATCTACCACTGGGCGAGAGATATGAACAGAACCTTCTCTGATGAAGACAGATGAATGGCTAACAAACATTTTAAAGACGCTCATCATTCTTGATCATCAGAAAAATGCAAGTCAAAACTACCCTGAGATATCACCTAACCCCAGTGAGAATAGCCCACAGCACAATGTCTCCAAGCTTCAGATGCTGGCATGGATATGGAGAGAAGGAAAGACTTTTACACTGTTGGTGGGACTACAGACTAATAACGTTGTTTTGGAAGAAAGAATTTAGAATCCTCAAAGAACTCAAATTAGACCTCCCATTTGATTCTGCAATCCCATTACTAGGCATCTACCCAGAAGAAAACAAAATCATTTATCATAAGGACATTTGCATTAGACTGTTTACTGTAGCTCAATTTATAATCACCAAAATCTGGAAACAGCCTAAATGCCAACCAACCCAGGAATGGATTAACAAACTGTGGTGAATGTACACCATGGAATATTATTCAGCCATTAAAAAAGATGAAGACTTTACATCTTTAGTATTAAGCTGGATTGAATTGGAACACATTCGGCTTAGTGAAACATCACAAGAGTGGAGGAGCAAGAATCTAGAGTACTCGATTCTAATATGAAGCCAATAGACCATCTAATACATACCCTCATAAGAGAAAAACTCAAATCAATTCAAGGTGGGGGAACAAAGGAGTAGGGAGTGGGATAAAGGGAGAGGGATGGGGGGTTATGGTGTATGCACACCTCTTGGGGGCAGGACACACTTTTAAGAGGACACACTTCTAATCAGTATAACCTAATTCTTTGTGCCCTAAATGAACCAGAAAGAAACCAAAAAAAAAAAAAAAAAAAAAAAAAGAAGAAAGAAAGAAAAAAAGAAGAAAGACTGCAAAAACCAAACCTTGAGGAGAGATCCTCACAACATTACATGGAAAATACTCAAGACCATCTGCCCAGCAACTGTTTGTTCGAATGTGGACTGGCATTACACTTGTTATTTGGGTAATTTGTTATTTATTTTTGTTGACAAAGATGATTATTTCAAAACAATTATGTAAACCTCCTCATTTTTTTTCCTTTAAAAACTTTGTCTTTCTTTACCTCACTGAATATGCAAATTGTTTACTATGGCATGTGTATTCTCATTGTAATGCTTTATTCCCAAACAAACATTTTTTTTTCTTTGAGAGAGTCTCTCTCAGCTTATTTTATTTGACACAATATATTGTTGCTCTTATACCATATAGAAATGTAGTATTTTTGCCAATGATATCACAAAGAAGGTAGGTGGGGCAAAGCTGTAATGGGCTAGAAGTGATTATAGATGGTAATTTGAAGCCACAGGAAAAAGTGAAGAGAACCTGAAGTAATAAGAAGAGTAATATAACAAAGTATATAAGTATCAACTTGGCTTCTTTTCCTCTCTCAAATTTTTTAAAAGACATAATATTACATAAAGTAAAAATTATAATGATATATTGTGTTTGTAAAATTTATTGATGTGAGATACAAAAATAATATCTCAAGAGAAGGTAAAGTAATACAGTTACAGGAGAGTAATGCTTATATATCTTACTGATACTAAGTTAGTACATATCTGAAGCTTATTCTGATAAAATATATATGGTAAGCCAAAGAGCTGCCATTAAGGAAATAACTTTCAAAAAAATAGAAAACATTTAAATTTTACATTAGAAAATATCCACTCAGTGTAAAAGAGAGTAGTATAGGAAGAATACAGGGAAAAAGAGAGCAATTCCTATGGAAACAAATGTAACATGAGAGACCTAATTGAAACTATATCACTAATAATAGTAAATGTGATTAGATTAAAATCCAAACAAAAAGCAGAGATAGAATGCATAAAATACATGATTTAATTAATGCTGTTCACAGTAGGCACAATTTTTACTCAAATGTATACAAACAGATTTAAATTAAGAGATGGAAAATGATAAATCATGCAAAGAGCAATCATAAGAGACCTAGATAAGACATACTTATAGCAGACAAAATAAACTTCAAAACAAAAAACTTTACTAAAGGTGAAGATGTTTTATAACATCAAAGAATCAGTCAATCAAGAAGATACAATAATTATATAAATATATGCACCTCATAATAGAACACCAAAATGCATGAAAAATACTCTGAAAGAAAGAAAGGAATTAGGCAATTAAACAATAATAATTAGACAAGCCAACACTCCTTTTTTATTATTCAACAGAACAAGTAGCCAAACAATCAAAAAGGAAACAGATAACTTGAACAAGACTATAAACTAAGTAGAACTAAAAGACGTCTGTAGAACAATCTACCTGGCAACTGCAGGATATAAATTCTTTTCAAGGGTACCTTGCTCATTTTCCAGGACAAGGTTATATGCTATACCATAATATGAACCTCAATAAATTTTAAAAAAATGGAAAACAATGTGAGGTATGTTCTATGACCACAAGAAAATGAAATCAGAAATCAGTAATAGAATGAAATTTGAGAAACTCACAAATATATGGAAATTAAATAACATACTCTATATAACTAATATGAAAAATGAAGAAAGCAAAGGAAAAATTAGAAAATATTTTATAGCCAGGACAGAGTTGCAAATAACACTAGAATATGTGTGATGGCAGCACCAGCCTAGGGCTCTAATTTCATGCCCAAATGCAGAGCTCAGTGGGGACAGAGACTTAGTGGTGGCACTAGCCTGGGATGGAAAAGCTGTTGAACACTAGAAAGAGCCAGGGAGCTGGACTTCAGACCTAAGATATTGCTCTGGTGGCAGATTATTCCACAGAGGAGGCGTTGATCTCTCTTTTCTCAGGCAGGCCCATATCTCTGTTGCTTCCTCTAATTGAAAGGAGCCAGATTACAGCCCTGGGGGACTACCAGTGGTGGGGTGAGGCTACAGCATAGGTTGGGGAAGGAGGCACCAATTCTTCTGGCCTGACTCTTGGCCTGGGCAAACTATCCCATCCTCTTGATCACCAGAGAGATCCAAACTTCAATATCTTGGGTTTCTGGGTCCAAGCTGCCTGTGGAACTCTACTGCCAGATTGCTGTTCACCGATCAAACTTTCTCAGTTGAGCAGTGTTTTGTACTGCCTGGGACAATTGCTTTTGGAACTATTGACCCGGGCAGTACACCCGAGGACCCTCCAAGATTGAATTGAGGTTGTGTTGAACTGGGAGGGACTGACTTCTCCTGAAATAGGTGCTGGGGAAGGGGCAGGGATCTCAGTTTCCTGTATATCACCCTAGCTGTGATTGTATCTTTATCTTGTGACTCAATAAGATTGGATACTGGTTGGCTGACAACAAGGCAGAGCCAGCTAGCCCTATCACAACAATTTGGTTGTCAGAGTATCTAGCTGCAGGTATGAAAGGTACCTGCTGTAAGGAAAAAGCCACAATCACTAATCCCTGCTCTTTGGTAAAGTGTTTGATCACTATATTTCTGGAACCCTCAATTCAACCACACCCTTTAAGTTTTAATACCCAAACTATTGAAATTAAGTGTGGGGCAGAACCAGAGGAGGAACTCTGGCAACATGAATAATCAGAGCAAATCAACCCCCCTAAGGAATGACAAAAGGGATATACCAGAAGATGCCATTCATAAACAAATGGCCAAAATGTCAGAAATAGAATTCAGAATATGAATGGCAAATAAAATGAATAAATTGGAAGAAATGATGAATATTGAAATCCAAAAAGTTGTACAAAAGTTGTCTCAAGAAATAAATGAATTCAAAGGCAAATTTACCAAGGATATAGACATAATGAGAAAGCAAATAGCAGAGCATAGTGAAAAGAAAAAATTATTAGAGGAGCTCTGAAATTCAGTAGAATCCCTCAGTAATAGAATAGAGCAGGCAGAAGAAAGGATTTCTGAAATAGAAGACAAAGTTTTTGAATATGCCTAAACATACAAAGAGGCAGACAGATGGAGAGCAAAAACTGATCTTTCCCTGAGAGTTATGGGACCACTCCAAAAGATCAAATGTTCATCTTATACAAATTCCTGAAGGAGAAGAGGATTATTCTAAAAGCACAAATGCTTTATTCCAAGAGATTTTGGAGGAGAATTTCCCAAGCATTGCAAGGGATACTGAAATTCAGATAGTAGACACTTTCAGAACAGCAGCATGACTCAATCCAAATAAATCACCTCCTAGGCACATTGTAATTAACTTCACTAAAGTTAAAATGAAAATGAATATTCTGCAAGCAGCCAGATGTAAGAAAAGCATTTCGTACAATGGGAGAAATATCAGAATGACTGCCAATTACTTAGCTAAAACTTTTCAAGCCAGAAGAAGTTGGTCTTCGACCTTCAATCTCCTAAAACAAAATAACTTCCAGCCCAGGATCCTATACCCAGCCAAACTAAGCTTCATCTATGATGGAGAAATCAAATACTTTAATGACAAACACATGTTGAAAAAATTTGCCATAACTAAACCCACTCTCCAGGATATTCTCAGTCCGTCCCATCCTCCATAACAACCAGCAGAATGTTCCACAGCCAAAGTAAACTCATCCAGAAACTTTTGAACAAAACTTAACTTCCACAGTAGGCTAAGGACTAGAAATATACACTGAACATTTGAAAAACATGACACCTGAAACACTATCATACTTTTCAATTCTGTAAATTAATGTGAATGTGTAGCAGCCCATATAGCCTATGGCTAGGAGGAGTGAGAGTTATAGGAAATGCCTGTAATGGAACACCTTGGTGAAAAAAGCATGGAGAGAGATTTAGTTCTAGCTAGCATGAGAGAGTTCACGAGATGAGAGCATTGGTGAATTGGCAGTCTCTACACCTGTGGTGTTGAGACGTACAAGATCAGCCTTATATTAGGCTGGAGGAGAAGGCAGACAAGAAGCATGTGCCTTCTATCACGGATCCACTTACTCTGACTCTGTCTCCTCTCCTGCCTGCAGAATGCCAGCACAGCATCTCTCTGCTGATGATTACCAAGCTCTGCTAAAGACTAAGAGCTATCTGTTCTAAGAAGACTGCTTTACTCTCTCTAAGATGCTCTGTCTCTCTCTCTCTCCAGCTAAAGTAGATAGCCTTCCAGCACCTAAGAGAAACTGATCCTGAGTAAGGTAGCTTAGTGGTCTGTGTCCAGAACCTACCTAAGTTGGGCCCATAGACCTGGCCAGTCCCGGGCCCTGACAAGTGATGTCAGAAGCAGATCCTGACACGAACAGCTTAAATTGTCCTCTAAAGAGGCATAGGTTGGTTGATTGGATACATAAACTCAGACCAGATAATAATTGTTGCATACAAGAATCTCACTTTATCTTAAAGGATAAAGATAGACTCAGGGTGAAAGGATGGACTTCTATAATATAGGCAAATGGAAATCAGAAAAAAGCAGGTGTTATAGATTTATATGCAGATGCAATAGGCTTTAAGTCAGCAGTGGTTAGGAAAGATAAGCTTAATATTTGTCAAACTTCATATTTGTCAAACACTCAACATGAAGAGATTTCAATTATTAACATTTATGCACCCAACCAGAATGCCCCTCAATTTATAAAGGAGACCCTAACAGACATGAAAAATTTGGTATCTTCCAGAGTCATAATAGTTAGAGATTTTAACACCACTTTGGCAGTGTTAGATAGATCCTCCAAGATTAAAATAGATATTTTGCACTTGAACATGACCACAGAACAACTTAGCTTCACTGACATCTACAGAACATTTCATCCTAATAAAACTGAAAACACATTCTTCTCATCAGTCCATGGAACATCCTTCAAAATTGATCACATCTTAGGTCACAAGTCTAACCTCAGCAAATTTAAAAGAACAGAAATTATTTCTTGTATCTTCTCAGACCATCACAGAATTAAAGTTGAACTCAATAACAACAGGAATCTTCAAACGCATACAAAGTCTTGGAAGCTAGATAATCTTATGCTGAATGATAGCTGTGTCATAGAAGATACTAAGAAGGAAATTGGATAAAAAGAGGAAAAATTAGGCAGCTTTAATTGTCACATAAAATAAATCCATAAATATAATACATCACATAAACAAATTAAAAACCAAAGACCAAAACAAAAAACAAAATATGATTCTCTCAATTAATGCAGAAAAACCTTTTGATAATATCCAGCATCCCTTCATGATCAGAACACTTAAGAAAATTGGTATAGAAGAGACATTTCTTAGGGCGGTGCCTGTGGCTCAAAGGAGTAGGGCGCTGGCCTCATATACTGGAGGTGGCGGGTTCAAACCCAGCCCCAACCAAAATGTGAAAAAAAAAAAAGAAAAGAAGGGACATTTCTTAAACTGATAAAGGCCATCTACAGCAAACCCACAGCCTATCATATTGAATAGAGTTTAATTGAAATCATTTCCACTCAGATCAGGAACCAGGCAAGGTTGCCCATTGTCTTCATTGCTTTTTAACATTGTAATGGAAGTCTTAGTCATTGCAATCAGGCAAGAAAAGGTGATCAAGGGTATCTATATAGGGTCAGAGGAGATCAAACTTTCACTCTTTGCAGATGATAAAACTGTATATCTGGAAAACCCCAGAAATTCTACTAGAAAACTCTTAGAAGTGATCAAGGAATACAGCAGTGTCTCAGATTACAAAATCAACACTCAATAATACTGTAGCCTTTATATACACCAACAATAGTCAAGTTGAAAAAACAATGAAGGACTCTTATCCTTTCACAGTAGCTCCAAAGAAGATGAAATATTTGGGAGTGACAAAGGACATGAGAGAACTCTATAAAGAGAACTAAGAAACTCTAAGAAAAGAAATAGGTGAATATGTTAACAAATTGGAAAACATACCATGCTCATAGCTGTGAAGAATCAACATTGTTAAAATGTCCATACTACCCAAAGCAATATACAATTTTAATGCAATCCCTATTAAAGCACCACTGTCATACTTTAAATATCTTGAAAAAATAATACTTAATTTCATATGGAATCAGATAAAATCTCAAATAGCCAAGAAATTACTTAGAAATAAAAACAAGTCAGGAGGAATCATGCTATCAGAACCCAGACTATACTATAAATTGATAGTGATCAAAACAGTATGGTACTGGCACAAAAACAGAGAGACAGATGTATGGAACAGAATAGAGAATCAAGGGATGAACCCAGCTACTTACTGTTATTTGATCTTCCATAAGCCAATTAAAAACATTCAGTGGGGAAACACTATTTAACAAATGGTGCTGGGTGAACAGGCTGGCAACCTGTAGAAGACTGAAACTGGACCCACACCTTTCATCACTAACTAAGATAGACTCTCACTGGATAAAAGATTTAAACTTAAGACATGAAACTATAAAGATTCTTGAAGAGAGTGCAGGAGGAACACTTGAGGAAATTGGCCTGGGAGAAAACTTTTTGAGGAGGAACCACCAGGGCAATTGAAGCAGCACCAAAAATACATTATTGAGATATGATCAAACAAAAAAGCTTCTGCACAGCCAAGAACACAATAAGTAAAGCAAGCAGACAGCCCTCAGAATGGGAGATGATTTTGCAGGTTATGCTTCTGACAAAGGTTTGATAACTGGAATTCACAGAAAAATCAAACTTATTAATAAGAAAAGAACATGTGATCCTATTGCTTTGTGGGCAAGGGACTTGAACAGAAGCTTCTCTGAAGAAGATAGGCACATGGCCTACAGACACATGAAAAAAATGCTCATCATTTTTAATCATCAGAGAAATGCAAATCAAAACCACTTTGAGATATCATCTAACTCCAGTAAGAGTGGCTCACATAACAAAATCTCAAAGCTACAGATGTTGGCGTGGATGTGGAGAAAGGGGAAAACTTCTGCACTGCTGGTAGGAGTGCAAGCTAATATGTTCCTTTTGGAAAGGAATATGGAGAATACTCAGGGATCTAAAAGTAGACCTGCCATTTGATCCTGCAATTCCTCTACTTGGTGTATATCCAAAAGATCAAAAATCACTTTATGACAAAGATATTTGCACTAGATTGTTCACTGAAGCTCAATTCATAATTGCTAAGGCATGGAAGAAGCCCAAGCACCCATCGATCCATGAATGGATTAATAAATTGTGATATATGTATACCACAGAATATTATACAGGCTTAAAAAAGATGGAGTCTTTACCTCTTTTATATTTACATGGATGAAAATGGAACGTAACCTACTTAGTAAAGCCTCTCAAGATTGGAAGAAAAAATATCCAATGTACTGAGTACTATTATGAAACCATTTTACAATCACTCACACTTTCATATGAAGAATAAATCACAACTATGGCCCAGGATGAAGGAAAGAGGGGGAATGGGAGGGGAGAGGCAAGGTCAGATCGAGGGAGGGTAAATGGTGGGATAACACCTGTGGTGCATATTGCAAGGGTACATGTTGGATTTATAATGTACAGAGCATAAATGTCTTAACACAATAATTAAGTAAATGAGATGAGGTATATATTAACCAGTGTGATATAAGCATTCTTAATTCTATATGAAATCAGCACATTGTACCTCATAAATGCATTAATGTATACATGAAAAAAATTAAATACCACGTTTTAAAGTGACTTATGGCTCAAAGAAATAATCACAAGGGAAATTCAAATTTGCAATTGAATAAAAATCAAAGGAGAATACATTAGATTTATTAGATCTAGCTAAATCTGATCAATGGGACTAAATAAAATTTGGGAATCTGGATGAAATATAGAAACAAATAATAAACCTCAATGGAAAAGTTTGTGAAATGTGAACAAAATTTGTATTTTGATAATAGTATGTTTAACAATATTGATTTCCTTGTCTTCATAATTGTACTATGGGTATACAATATGTGAACATTTAGTGAAGCTAGATGAAGGACATAAGGGTACTCTGTACTGCTTTGAAACTTTTGTAAATAGATAATTAACTCAAAATAAAATGAAATCTGTCACAAGAGTTAAGAACATTATATAATGGGAAAGAGGTTGAAAGATAATATAATAATTATTAATATGACTTAATAAAAATAAATAAATAAATAAATATGCATATGTACCAAACGTTAGAGCACCACATAAAGCAAACATTTACAGAATTAATGGGATAAATAGATAGTAATACAATAATTGTTGGGGACTTCAATATCCTACTGTCAACAAGGGATAAATCAACCAGTCAGAAAATCAATAAGGGGATAGTGGGACTGAGTAATAATATTGACCAAATGTACCTAACAAACAGTTACAGAACATTTCCTCTAACACAGGAGAATACACATTCTTTTCAAGCACACATGGGACATTCTCCAGGATAGATCATACATTAGTCTGCAAAGCAAGTGTTCACAAATTTAAGATCATTGAAATCATTTCTGGCCACAGTGGCATGAAACAAAAAATCAGTAACAGGAAGAAAATTGAGAAATCTATAAATATGTGGTAATTAAACAACCAATGGCCAATAGAAGAAATCAAATGGAAAATTTAAAAGTATCTTGAGAAAAACAAAAATGAAAACACAACATATCAAAACTTATGGATGCAACAAAAGCAGCTTGAAGAGAAAAGTTTACAGTGATAAATGCCTCCATTAAGGAAAAAAAGAAGGACTTCAAATAAACAACATAACTTTACACCAAAGAAGTATGGAAAAAAAGCAAACTAAGCTGAAAGTCAGTCAAAGGAAGGAAATACTTTGAGTAATACAGACTTTTGTTTGTTTGTTTGTTTGAGACAGAGCCTCAAGCTGTCACCCTGGGTAGAGTGCTATGGCATCACAGCTCACAGCAATATCCAACTCCTGGGCTTAAGTGATTCTCCTGCCTCCGCCTCCCAAGTAGCTGGGACTACAGGCGTGCACCACAATGTCCATCTATTTTTTGGTTGCAGCCATCATTGTTGTTTGGCAGGCCAGGGCTGGATTCAAACCTGCCAGCTCAGGTGCATGTGGCTGGTGCCTTAGCCGCTTGAGCCACAGGTGCTGAGCTAGTAATACAGACATTTTATAAGGGGAAGAAACAGATTCTCCTCCTCCAGCTGTCAATGGTGGAGGCAGGGCACCACAGTTGTTTCTATCTCTCCCCAGCTGAGATTCCACCTAATACCGTGATCCATTAGGATTTGATAGGAGCAGGCTGACATCAAAACAGAGCCAGCTTGAATTATTTCACCAAGCAAGTCCTCAGAGTCTCTGGCTATGGCTCTTAAAGGGACCATTGTAAGACTGTAGGGGAAAAGCCACAATCACAAGTCCCAGCTCTTTTGGAAAGGACTGGTTACCTCTAAATTCCTGGGGCCCACAATCCAGTCTCATCCCACCAGTTTTTATTGCCAAATTGCAAAAAATACTCATGGGGAGGGACCAGCAGAAGAATTATGGCAATATGAATAATCAGACTAGATCAACTGCCCCAAGGGATGACAAAGGAGATAGAATGGAAGATATCATTCATAGAGAAATGGCTGAAATGTCAGAAATAGAACTCAGAATGGGGATAAAATAAGATGAATAGAATGAAAAAAAAGATGAATAGAATGGAGGAAAAGATGGAAATCAAAATCCAAAAATATTTCAAAAGTTGTCTTAAGAAATGAATGAATTAAAAGACAAAGTCATGAAGGATATGGACATAATGAGAAAAGATATGGAAGAGCTTAAAAAAAGGAAAAGAGTATTTGAAGAACTTGACAATTTAGTAGAGTACTTTAGTAACAGAGTTGAGCAGGCAGAATAAAAAATCTCAGAAATTGAAGATGAAGATTTTTGAATGATTCCAAGCATTCAAAAAGGCAGAAAAAAGGAGAACAAGAACAGAACATTCTCGCGTGGATGTGGAGAAAAGGGAACACTCCTCCACTGCTGGTGGGAATGTAAACTAATACGTTCCTTTTGGAAAGACATCTGGAGAACACTTAGAGAACTAAAAATAGACCTGCCATTGACCCTGCAATTCCTTTGCTGGGTATATTCCCAGACGACCAAAAATCGCATTACAACAAAGACATTTGTATCAGAATGTTTATTGCAGCCCAATTCATAATTGCCAGGTCATGGAAGAAGCCCAAGTGCCCATCGATCC
>CAUYTI010135674.1:0-35461 GCA_963575145.1 Galago senegalensis | reverse complement strand
AAAAAAAAAAGAAAGAAAGAAATAGCCAATTCTGTCCTCTGGAGCCCAGAGGTGGCAGGGAGGGCCCCATCCCATTCTCAGAGGACAGGGCCTTGGCTCTCCCCAGGAAGAGCCCTGGAAGCTGGGGCAGCAGTGAGGAGCATTGTTTTCACAAGGCTAATTAACCAGATGTGTTTTCCTCGTGTGTGTCTGTGTTTTCACATTAGACTTTGCTGCACAGAGGATATTAAAGCTAATTAGACTCACAGGTTTGGACAGATCTCTGAATAACTAATAAGTTATCTCTTATGGAAAAATCCTAGCCAGCAAGGCTATCCTCTACTTTAAATCACACATCTCCATGGCCCACCAGATACCAAAGGTTCACAGTTAGAAGATTTGCAATTGACTGGAGAAGGAATTCTAGAAAACCTTTGCTTCTGCCTCAGAAAAACTTGATGAGGCTTCACTGAGACTGAACGCTCACCACTGTCCATCTTACTCTCTTTGTGTCAGGCAGGCCAGATTCCTTACCTCCCACCCTCATCTGTGCCAGACCCCTCTGCCTGATCTCATTGCAGGAGACTCCCTGTGGGGGACCTTAAACTACCCGGAAAGGCATCTTCCTTTCTCAGCACAGAGCCCACAGGGTGGGCTGCTGTAGCCGAGTTTCTAAGGCACCCAGTACCCCAGCCCACCATAGCTGATTGGTTTTGGGGTAGACACTGACCCAGGAGAAGCCATTCCAGTGGTGTGTGGTTGAGCCAATCAGATTGTCTCTCCAGGGAATCTGCAATCATAGAGAGAATGGTTCAGTTAGCTTCAGAGTTCTTTTGTTACAAACTGACAGAATCTAACCCTTAAGCAAAAATTTAGTAATAGGCCTGGTGTGGTGGCTCACACCTGTAATCCTAGAACTCTGGGAGGCCTAGGCAGGTGGATTGCTTGAGTTCAGGAGTTCCAGACCAGCCTGAGCAAGAGAGAGACTCCATCTCAAAAAAAAAAAAAACCTAGCCGGGTATTGTGGCAGGCACCTGTAGTCCCAGCTACTGAGGAGGCTGAGGCCAGAGGATCCCTTGAGCCCAAGAGTTTGAGGCTGCTATGAGCTATGATGTCATGGTACTCTATCAAGGGTGACAAAGTGAGACTCTGTCTCCAAAAGAAAATTAGTAATAATAATGATTCCAGCTGACACAGGAAGGAAAGGAGCTGAGACCACTCCAGACACAGAGCAGGAGGGTCTCCTGGACTGCCACAGTCATGCTGCTACCCCGGTCATTGTCGCTGCTCTCCTTTCAAAGTTCACATTGGCAGGGAAAGTTGGCTAGCTCAGCTCCAGTCAGGCTTCTTCCCCTGTGACAACCAACGCTGGCCAGGGGAAAGATTGCAAGAAATAGTTTGTGGGGACTCATGCTGCCTTTTAGGGGTCTTCCCAGAAAAAGGGTCATTTTGTGGGGCAGGTAGTCCCTTGAGGGGTATCAATGACAGCAGTCCAGTTGGAGACAGAGCAGAGGAAGGCTGTGTGCAGAGGGATAGGGAATGACCACTGTGCACGGGGAGAAGAGAACACAGGAGATGGGATGGGGGTTGGGAGGACGGGAAAGGAGATGCCCTGGAATACACAGTTCAGGGCCGGGATCCAGGCCACAGTGTTGAGTCCCGTCCTCTGCAGCCAGCATCTCAGTGGCTCTACCCTTGCTAAAGTCATTTTGCATGTGTTTCATTTATCGTGCCCCCTGTGAGAAGACTCAGTCGCCTTGCATATGGTGGCACCTGTGAGGCCCAGGTCCAGGGAAGGATTTTCTGTTATCTGATCACAACCATTTGCCAGCTTGTGAGGCACCGGTTAGGATGCTGGAGCCCCATTGTAAAGATGACTGCATCGGCGCCTGCCTCCCACCTCCCCTCAGCTTCCTCATACTCCTGCAAACTGAATGTGAAGAACCCTCAATGGAGCAGGTGAGTGCCAGCACCCCTGCTGGGAGGTGCCCACTTTTCCCTCCCTGAGTCTTCTGCATCAAAACAGTGTGGGACTGGGGACCAAGGCTGTGAGAGCTCAAAATAAGGAGTGCACAGCTGGAAGAACCAAGCTGTTCCTGGACTTCCTGGCATTTACCATCTTGCCAGTTTCTGGCTCAGGGGACGTTTCTCTGTAAATTGACCCCAGCAACGGCAGTTTAGAAAAATCAGGACAAAGAGGGAGCTGAGTTGGAGGGCAGGGAAAGTTCTAGGATGGGGTGATTGCTTTCAGGTTGGATCTGAAAGGCAGGGACGGCTGGACGGGATGAAGGCGACATGCAAGTAAAGACAAGCCAGACACCCAGGCGGGAAAGACAGCTGGCCTCAGGCCCTGCGGAGAGGGCAGCGCTGGTCTCCAGGAAGCGATCAGAAGGACTCTACTAGGAAACGGCTTAGACCAGAGACCTGGAACTGGGGCGGAGGAAGGTGAAATCCTCACGATGCAGCCAAGGTGGGCCACAGACCAGAGCTGTGTGTGTTAGGGACAGCAGCTGCCAGGCCTCTCATTGATGTGAACTGACCAGAGGATGTCGGGCGGAGGCCCAGGCCTGCGTGGAGGGAGGAAATGAATCCAGGGCCCAAGTGCGGGTTAGGAGTGACCTCTGGAAAGGCAAATGTCAGGAAGCTTTGTGTTCCTAGATGGTGACGTGTTGCTCTTTAGGGAACTGCTCTTCTCTGTCCCCTTGGTCACAGTGATGGATCCCCAGCGGTCTCATGTTTACAAGGTGACTCTGCCCATGGGCCTATTGGCTGTCTCGGGAGTGGGTACTGTTCACCCACCCCCCCCCCCGCCCCCCGGCTGGGAGAGTCCTCCGTGAGTATGTGGGATGGAGACTAAAGCATCCTGCCTCGGTCTGGGTTGGCTCCTTGCACAGAGTGGATGTGAATACTGGGGAGCAAGAAGCAAGTTTCCCACATGTGGCTGCAGAGGGAGGCAGGAAGGCTGCTGCAGAGGGACAGAGAGGGAAGAGGGAAGAGGGAGGGAGGGAGGGAGGGAGGGAGAGAGGAATGAGGCAAATAAACAGATAAATAAGCAAGGGTGGGAGGAGAGAACCCAAAGGCATTTCTTTCTTGTTATGGTCTATTCCTCAGGCCCAGGACATCGTGGCCTTGAGTCCCATGAAATCCCTCTATCATATCCTGCATTCTTAACAGAGGGATGTTGCTCCTTAGGACACAAAATTAGTTCCTGGTTTGTGGCCCTCCAAAGGGCTACAGTCCCTAAACAGGTACATAGTCATTTGCGGTGTTGAAATTTTATGGGAGGCAGGGATCTTGACTGCTAGACCAAAATGTCTGAAACGATCCCTGAGGGGAGGGGTAATGAAAAAATGTCAGGAAACCCAGCTCTGAATCTCTGGATGAATTCCTCTGCCCCCTTTCTTCTGCTCTGTGACTTCTCGTCACAGCAGCCCTATCAGAGACAGGCGTACTTGGCCAGGGGATGGGGAGGAAGAGAGTCTGCTGGGAAGGGGCTGCCTGAGCGCCCCTGAGCTGGGGCAGAGCCCTCCCAGTGATCAGCGCTGGACAGACATGAGGGCAGTTCAGGGCCAGGACCATGGAGGGGCTCTGAGGGGATGCTGGGGAGGGAGTGAAGCTGTTTGCCCAGGCCTTTTTTGGAAGTGGGTGTAAGGGCCTTTCCAGCAGAAGAGGAAACGTTCCTGGTGACCTGGCGGTCCTCACTGCTCTGGAGGTCACGGAGCCTTTCTCAGCTCTGTGTGCCTGCTTCATGATCACGTCTGCACCTAGGAGGTCTGAGTCAGGCAGGCTGGGTGTGAAGCCCTCCAGGCATAAAGTGGGGGATGCAGCCTAGCTCAGCATAGACAGGGGTGCACGGGGACCCCAGGCTTGGCTCAGGCAGGTGTTGGCACTAGCAAGGTCCCTTTATTTCTTTCTCTAAACAACTTCATTGACATAGAATTCACATACCATATAACTCACCCACTTAAAGGCACAAGTCAATGGCTTTTAGAATATCCTACAGAGTTGTGCAACCACCGCCAACCAATTTTGGAATATTTTTATCACCGGAAAGAGAAACTTGGCATTCTTTAGCTTTCGGCAGCCCTCCACACCCCACCGCTTCATCCCCTCTCCAGCCCTGAATGACTACTTACTGCTTTCTGTCTCTATAGATCCCATTCTGGACTCATAGAAATGGAATCATACAGCCCGTGGTCTTTGTGGCTGGTTCCCTTCACGCAGGGTGATGGTTCCCGGGTTCATCTAAGCCATAGCACGTATCACACTTTATTCCTCTGGATGTAGCACATTTTATTTGTTTGTTCACGATGGACGTTTGGGATGTTTTCATCTTCTGGTTATGAATCATGCTGCTGCAAACTTTCACGTGCCAGGCTGTTTATATTTTTATTTCTCCTGGGCGTATCCCTAGGGGTGGATACTGGGTCTTATAGCCACTTCAGTTTCGTAGTTATTGGAACCACCAGGCTGTTTCCAAAGCAGGGTACCTCCTCCCATGCCTCCCAGCATCATGGGAGGGTTCTGATTCCTCCACCTCTTCTCCAACACCTGTCATTGTCTGACATTTTGGTTCTCACCCACCGAGTGGGCAGGAAGTGGTATAATTGTGGCTTTGAACCAGTGCCCAGGTTGCAGTGGTAGGTGGCAGCAGGAGCGGAGTCTGCCAGAAACTTTGGGGGTGAAGGATAATGACAGTGGCATAACTCCAGTGATAAGGACAGCGAGGGGATGGTCTGGCCAGGGCTGGAGGGAAGAGCAACTTAGGCCATTTGTCCAGGAAAGATGCAAGGAAGTGGGACTTCAGAGACGTGTCTAGACTTTGGAATCAGCAGATTATCAGAGCTACATAGGGAAACTGAGAAGCTCTGTCAAATGGTTGGTGGACACTTAGCATAGAGACCACCCCTCTCCACTGCTGCTCCCATGGTAAACATCACTAACTGATCATATCATTCTTGCTTGCTCACTTCAGGACCAGGCTTGACACTACTTTCTAGGTAGCCACATCAATGGACAAGGGCTGGCACCTGATATGGCACTGGCCTGGCTAGGCCTACATGGGGGCTAGGGAGCAGGAGGCATGACTCTGGAAACGCTCATGGCTCAGAGCTGGAGTCCAGGAATGGGGCTGATGCTGGAGCCCATTGTGCATTCAACTACCTGTCCTGGTTGGGGTGGTCCAGATGTGGTCAGTCTAGCTGAGCACAGGTTGAGGACAAAGAGAGACTGAGCAGAGCACTCTCTTATACACCTAAGATAGACCAGAGGAGGCAGGACACAATGATCCCACCGTGAGGCACTGCTGGACTTGGGAAACCACGCAACCTAGGGGGAAAGCTTAGTGTATTGGCGGCTAGGTGAGTGTAGATGTCCCCAGGCGGTAAGGGGCACCATTCAGGACAATAGATAGGCTCCAGGGCCAAGCATCTTGAGTGATGCTGGGCTGGGGAAGACAGGTAGAACAGGGCAAGTGGAGGTGTCAGGATCCTGGTCACCAGGGTCAGCTGTGGGCCAGGCAGGCCAGGCACACAGTTCAGATGTCAGATGGGCTGGTTAGTGCAGGGAGGTGTTAGAAGTCAGCCTGGAAGGGGCAGCAGAGAAAGGCAAATGGGAGAAGGGTGCCCTGCCACAGGCTGCCAATGACCAGCAGTGTAGGTACCCACAGCAGGACCAGGCTGGGAGGCCAGGGGCTCTTTCCAGCTTTGGCTCTGGGGTGTCAGGAGCCTGGTGCAGGGTGATGGGCAGTGAGGAGCACCAGAGATTGTGTGCAGTGGCTAAGAGAGAAACAGCTAGGTTAGGGGAAAGGAAAGTTCCAGCAGAGAGAAGCAAGTTTTTACAAACATAAAATGTCAATAGTTATCAAACCACAAGCAAGGGCTGGTCATTTCCCTAGTCTCTTTGTTCACAAAGCAGATTTTTGGCCAGAAAAGGTCAGAGATGAAGCATATTATATGCCCAGACCTGGCATCCTTGGTAAAACAGATGGGGCATTGAGACTTTAGGTCTTTGAGTGGAAATAGCAATTGGGGAAGGGACTTAGGGGCCAGTTACTGTATTTTCAGTATTGTTATTTTTCCTCTGGGTGATCCTGTGTTGCACACAGGAGCGTGTTTGATAGATGTTCTACTGATCCTTCAATAGGACTCACTGGGCCTAAACACAGTCCAGGCAGGCTTTGCCTCTATATTGCAGTAGCTGGGATCCAGAACGTATGGGTTTGTTTATTAACTTACCCAGAAAACATAACTGAAGCACCAGCCAGGAGTCTTAGAGAACACCAGCTCCACAGTAAACAACATTTTTTTTTTCTGTATTCAAGTTCTGAACTAATTAAAAAATAAAACAAACAGTAATGTTGATGGAGATCAAAAATATCACAATTAGTATTGATTGAATCTTGGTTGAAAGATGTAGCTTAGAGTAAGGCAAATGGGCTTGTCAGACAAATCCAGTCAAGGAAGGTGGTGGGTGTCCCCAGGCTGCCTCCCAGAGCAGGGCCCCCAGCCCTGCAGCGAGCACCTGCCTCCCAGGAGGAAAAGCAGGAGCTAAGTCCAGCCAAGCACACCCGGTTTATTCTTCTCAGAGTCACTAATCAAATGAAGTCACAGCTCCTGCCTACGCTGAACAAGTTGTGGGGAGAGGGACACTGACGGAGTCGCCACATTGGGGAAACCTTCAGGAATCGGTGACAATGGTCTCCCCCTGGGCATTTCAGGGGATGGAAAAATAAAAAAATAGTTGGCATCGAGTGAGAAATTAACATTTTTACCACTATCTCTGTTACATCTATTATTTAATACAGTCTTTAAAAGAACCTTGTGGAGCCTACATTTTTATTCCCCATTTTATAGAAAGAGTGAGGAACTTGTTCCCAGTCACACAGTTTGAAGAAGGTGAACTGAGACTTGGCTGCAGGCAGCCTGGTCCCAAAGGCTCCTCTTAGCCTCTGATAAATAAAGAACATGTCTTACCTCCTCATGGTGGGGATAGGACACTGGTTCATAAATTGCTCTGATAATATCTGGAAAATGAGAAGTACAGATAAAAGACCAAAGCCTTCTTGGAGAAAGAGAAGAAGTCATCAGAGTAGTGGCCCAGGTGGTCTTTGTTCTAAGAAAAACCCGCTGGAATGGGGCGCATTTACCAGCAAACCGTGAAAATAGTTTGGTGGGGGCTCTGTATGAACAAGATCATTTTATCTTTAATTTAACACAATTTAAATTGTAATCTCAAATTTTTACTAATTTATCGAAGGAATGAAAACGGAATCCAGTTTTCAATTATCCAACTGCATAACTGTCAGACAAAACTGTGTAAGTTTTGCATTAAACAACCTTCTTCACTTCACTTTTGACTTTCATAGACTGATCAAAAGGGCTGTTTCTTTCCCAAAAATGTTTGAGGGCTTGATTCATTTTCTGAAGGCCTCACCTAATTGGTGTTCAATGACTGCTTTCTGAAGTCCCTTCCCAGGCTCTTCTTCAACTGTTATGTGTCAGGGACTTAGCATGCGGTCCAATATCACTTTCACTGACTTCATGAAATCCTTCCTCTTTTCCAACATTCGTTATTTAATTTTGCAATCAATTTGCACCAGTCATATATGCATTATGCTATGGATGTCCACAACAGCCTCCCATCAGCAAAAGTTGCTTAGTGCGTGAGTTGATGTTAACTAGGTCAAGTGGTACAGCTTTTATCAGGGGTCAGTTCTTGAGCCAACATTTGCATAATAAGATAACTTTTATTTCCCATGCAGCCAGTACCTGTGAGACACAAGATACAAATACACAGATAACAATGGGAAAGCCTTAACGAAGAGGTGTCATTTTGCTGGACCTCAGGAAAGAAGAATTTGGACATGCAGAGACATCTCAGGGCCTTCTGATGAGAGGACGCAGCACCAGCATCAGCTTCAGCAGGGTAGGGTAAGTATGACATGTGTATCAGGAACAGCAGGCAGACCAGAGTGAGTGCTGGAGAATGTCGGAGATAATGTTGAGACGGCTAGGCTTGGAGCCAGATAATGGAGGATTCAGAATAATAGACTTTCTTTTGAAGACAATGGGAACCACGGATGGCTTGGGATCCTGAGCTTGGCATGGAGTTTGGCCACATTAGAAGTTCAGAAAAATGGCTGGAAAAAGCTGTTATTAGGGATGATGGGGACCGATTTATAGCATCTACTGGCATAACAAAACCTTGACATCAAAATTACCTACACTCAAACTCTAGCTAATTACTTGCTTTCTTAAATGTTTGTTTGAAACAAAAGACTATCCCCTTTGGAATTTCTTGTAATGGAATTTGAATTCTATATTGGAAATTATTCTTTTTGAGAAGGGGTTCTGGCACATGAATTGCAGTAAGTGAAGTTATTTTTTAAACTAAGACTTAAATTCAATTTAGTCATTGTACATCTCAATGTGCCTTTTTTTTTTTTTTTTTTTTTTTTTGGAGATAAGGTCTCACTTTGTCACTCTGGGTAGAGTGCCATGGCATCACAACTAATAGTAACCTCAAACTCTTGGGCTCAAGTGATACTCTTGCTTCAGCTTCCCCAGTAGCTGAGACTACAGGTGCCTGCCAGAATAACACCCAGTTAATTTTTCTATTTTTAGAGATGGGTTCCACTCTTGCTCAGGTTGGTCTGGAACTCCTGAGCTCAAGCTATCTATGCTAGGATTACAGGTGTGCCCTGGCCCCAATGTGCTTTTTGAAGCTGTTAACATAAAACATCATGAAAATTTGACCTAGCTATGGAGAAGATGAACACAGTGCATGAAACTCAGCTTTGAGATTGAATTGAGACCCTCTGCATGCCAAATTATAGTTCCTACTGATCTATCAGTGACAGCAACAAAGTAGAAGCTTTGTGTTTAGGTGAGTCTGAGTGTGCCTATGTGAGCCTGTGTGAACCTGGGTGTGCAGTGTGAGCCTGTGTCTGCCTGTGTTTGCTTATATGTGCAGTATGACCCTTTGTGAGCCTGAGTGTGCCTGTGTGAGCTCATGTGTGTTTGTGTGAGCCTGTGTGAGCCTGTGTGCAGTGTGTTTGTGTGAGCCTGTCTATGCCTGTGTGAGCCTATGTGTGCAGTGTGTGCCTGTGTGAGCCTATGTGTGCCTGTGTGAGCCTGTGTGAGCCTATATGTGCATTGTGTGCCTGTGTGAGCCTGTGTGAACCTATATGTGCAGTGTGTGCCTGTGTGAGCCTGTGTGAGCCTATGTGTGCCTATGTGAGCCTGTGTGAACCTGGGTGTGCACTGTGAGCCTATGTCTGTCTGTATTTGCCTATATGTGCAGTATGACCCTTTGTGAGCCTGAGTGTGCCTGTGTGAGCCCATGTGTGTTTGTGTGAGCCTGTGTGCAGTGTGTTTGTGTGAGCTTGTCTGTGCCTATGTGAGCCTATATGTGCAGTGTGTGCCTGTGTGAGCCTGTGTGAGCCTATGTGTGCAGTGTGTGCCTGTGTGAGTCTGTGTGAGCCTATGTGTGCCTGTGTGAGCCTGTGTGAGCCTATGTGTGCAGTGTGTGCTTGTGTGAGCCTGTGTGAGCCTATGTGTGCCTATGTGAGCCTGTGTGAGCCTGTGTGAGCCTATGTGTGCAGTGTGTGCTTGTGTGAGCCTGTGTGAGCCTATGTGTACAGTGTGTGCCTGTGTGAGCCTGTGTGCAGTGTGTTTGTGTGAGCTTATCTGTGCCTATGTGAGCCTATGTGTGCAGTGTGTGCCTGTGTGAGCCTGTGTGAGCCTATGTGTGTAGTGTGTGCCTGTGTGAGCCTGTGTGAGCCTATGTGTGCAGTGTGAGCCTGTGTGTGTGTGCACTATCTGTGCCTGTGTGTGCAGTGTATGAGCCTGTGTGTGTGCCTATGTGAGCCTGTGTGAACCTGTGTGTACAGTGTGAGCCCGTTTGTGCAGTGTGTGCCTGTGTGTGCCTGTGTGTGTAGTGTGTGCCTATGTGTACAGTGTGTGCCTGTGTGTGCCTGTGTGAGCCTGTCTGTGCCTGTGTGAGCCCGTGTGAACCTGTGTGGGCAGTGTGTGCCCGTGTGAGCCTGTGTGTACAGTGTGTGTGCCTGTGTGAGCCTGTGTGTGTTTGTGAACCTGTGTGTGCCTGTGTGAGCCCGTGTGAACCTGTGTGTGCAGTGTGTGCCTGTCTGAGCCCGTGTGAACCTATGTGTGCAGTGTGTGCCTGTCTGAGCCTGTGTGTACAGTGTGAGCCCGTTTGTGCAGTGTGTGCCTGTGTGTGCCTGTCTGAGCCCGTGTGAACCTGTGTGTGCCTGTCTGAGCCTGTGTGTACAGTGTGAGCCTATGTGTGCAGTGTGTGCCTGTGTGTGCCTGTGTGAGCCCGTATGAACCTGTGTGTGCCTGTCTGAGCCTGTGTGTACAGTGTGAGCCCATTTGTGCAGTGTGTGCCTGTGTGTGCCTGTGTGAGCCCGTGTGAACCTGTGTGTGCAGTGTGTGTGCCTGTGTGTGTTTGTGAATCTATCTGTGCCTGTGTGAGCCTGTGTGAGCCCGTGTGAACCTGTGTGTGCCTGTCTGAACCTGTGTGTACAGTGTGAGCCCATTTGTGCAGTGTGTGCCTTTGTGAGCCTGTGTGCACACTGTGTGTACAGTGTGAGTCTGTGTGTGCAGTGTGTGTGCCTGTGTGAGCCTGTGTGCACCTGTGTGTGCAGTGCGAGCGTGTGTGTGCCTGTGTGAGTCTGTGTGTACAGTGTGAGTCTGTGTGTGCAGTGTGTGTGCCTGTGTGAGCCTGTGTGTGTGTGTGAACCTATCTCTGCTTGTGTGAACCTGTGTGTGCAGTGTGTGCCTGTCTGAGCCTATGCAATCCTTTGTGTGCCTGTGTGTACCTGTATGGGCCTGTGTGTGCAGTGTGCACACATGGTCTTGTGCCCACATGTATGCTAGCGAATCAAGCTAGCCAGCCTTCTTTAGGAGATAGCAAGGCTTTGCTGGGGGGTGGGGGGACAAGAGTTTCTAGACCTCTCTGAGATTAACAGATGTTACTGCTGAACTCCACTAGGGAACTTGCCCGACTGTTAGCAAGGGAGTCACAGAGGATGTTAGATTTCTCACATAGTAGTTGTGATGATTAAAAACCTACAAACTCCCTCTTACTTTTTTGTTAATAAACCTAAAAGTAGTCCAATAATAATATGCAATAGGCAATGCTAATACCCTCTGTGGTGACTTTTCAGGTAAGGAAGAGGAAATAAAAAAACAATAAATGCTAATTAGTTTACATTAATCAAAATTGTATTCAGCTTCTTTTTCTTCTTTCCAGAGCTCTTAAGTGTGAGGAAGCAGGTTATTCAAATTTTACCCTTGTTTTTCAAAAATTAATAAGGGCCATACATTAGTGCAACATTCTGCCCACTTTATAGAATATATTAGTAAAGGTTTTAATTACTGAAATTAGACAGTCATAAAAAGATGATTTAATGGAAGCAATCATAGCATTTGCATTCCGGGCCTGCCTGCACGCAGACACGGTGCGGAGCGTAAATTACACAGAAGTGTAGTCCAATAATTACCACCGTTGTCATTCTGCCGAGGACCCTGCACTCAGATGACTTTAGGTTCCAAGTAAATACCTGTTTGTTGGACAAGAAAACCGGCTTTTTCCGCGAAGGAGGATTAGAAATGACAATGCTGTCCTAAAATCCCTTTTCTTTTCCAATACCCGTGGCCTGTCTTTCTGGAAGGAATCCGTAATATCCTCCCCTCAGACAAGGGAGAATGAAGTGGTATGCTCTTTTGATGAAGAGGGTTTTGTGGTGGTTGAAATAATTGCCACTGAATCTCGACGTGATGGCCTGGGTGTATTATTTTAGTCACATGTGGCAGGACAAGAAGTGGGTGTATGAAATTGAGCCCAGGAAGGGGTCGTGCCCGTTGGGTTTGCGGAGTTAGATTTTATTAATAAGCATGGGCATGTGGAATTGGACCTGCCTCCCATGTTTTCCTCGGTTCTTCTGGCAAAGAAGGGCAGACCTGGGTGATATGTGGGCAGTGCTGAGGAGGGCCCGTGAAGACCCTCTAGAAAACTACCTGGAGTTATTTATCATGTAGTGGTAGTGGTCAGTTGTAGAGATCAGGGTCTGAATTGTTTTATTCTACTTAGATTTATACCAACCCAACAGGGTCAATTCTGGTTCCCTAAGTTAATTCTGCAGTTTCCCACCTACTATGCCCTCCTAATAAAATGTCCCCCCACCCCAGGGACTTGGGGTTCCCTCCTTTGATGTGTCCATGATGCAATACTGAGAGATGAAGGTGACATTTAAGCCTTTGTTTCTTTTCGACTAATCAAGTCAACTAACATTCATTGTGAAGCAGCTATGGGTGAGGCCCTAGTGTAGGGAGCAGGGGTAACACTGTCCCCACGCTGTAATGTGTTTAATGCAAGGTAGCCTTGCATGAGAGAGATAGAAATTCAGTGTCATAGTGGCCTTCATTAGGAAAATATCACCACATTGGATGAGCTAAGTAAAGGATTTTAAGAAAAAGCCCCACAGAAGGACTGGGAAGAGATGGTTCCAGGAGTTTCCAGGAGGAAACTTTGCATGGGCAAAGGTCACGTTGAAAAAGCATAAGGCTTGTTAAGAAAACTGGGGGCCATCCCAGACCTTTGAGAGGCTGCGATGGGAAGATCATCTGAGGCTGGGAGTTCGAGACCAGCCTGAACATTGCTAGACCCCTACTCTCTACAAATAATGAAAGAATTAGCCAAGTGTGATGGCACACACATGTAGTCGTCCTAGCTACCCCGGAGGCTGAAGCAGGAGAAATGCTTGAGCCCAGGAGTTTGAAGTTGCATTGAGCTGTGATGATCTGGCTGCATTCAAGCCTGGGTGACAGAACAGGAGTCTGTCTCAAGAAAAAAGAAAACAAAGCAGTGAATAGAGAGTGGTCTGTTTTGTGTGGAGCAATCAAGTGTAAGTCTGAGGGCAGGGGCAGATGGTGGGAAACAGGTAACAAAGGCAAGGTGGAGTATCCTGGGGACTCCTTGAATGCCGGGCCGGGAGCTTGCACTTTCAGGGAAGGATGGAAATATTATGCTGGGTGTGTGTGTGGGAGTAACAGGTTGAGGCTGAGATTTGGGGGTCTTCCTGTGCAGGAGTGGTAGGAAGCACGGGGGACTGCTGGGTCTGTGCTATTCCAGTTGTACAGACCAGCCAACGGAAGCCAACACGAGGGAGTGGAAACCCTGGGCAGAAGACCTCCGAGCCCCAGGCAGCTGATGAGACCGGAAGCAGCTGGCAGGAGCTCAAGGTGATCAAGCGTCAACTGAGCAGTAGGCAGCGGTGGTGCCTTCTGGAGAGGAAGATGCTGCTGACCAAGTGAGGGGGACAGGGGGTGTCAGCACTGCTTTCCACAAGGTGCATGGGAGTTGTGATCTGCCCGCTGTACAGGCTGTGTGTGGGTTGTCCATCACCACGGAGGCTCCCTCGGACCTGCCCTCTGAGCGTCCAGAATCCACGATGGAATGAGAGCTGGGATACAGCCTGACAGGCACAGTCTGCTTACAGAGTCTGCGCCGAAGTGGGCTTGATGCTGCAGGTCAGACTCCTTCCAGGTAGCCAAACATTTTAGTGAAACTAGCAACTAAAAATACTATGTGGACTCCCAATTCTAGATGTGACAGACTGGCTTGTAAAGACTAAGCCTACCTGCCCAAATGGCTGTACAACTGGATAAAACAAGTACCTGGTTAAAGGAACTGGAAAGAAACCAAGGTAGGCGAGACTTGCACCTCCATGATCCTCAAGACAAAGCAAGCTCCACATTTGCCCCGCTTTTTAAAAAGAGATTAGAGCCCAAGCAGACAGCGGTACCTTACTGAGCCAAGGGGATGGAGGTCAGAGTTCCCAAAGTGGATAGGACTTGAGAGTCAAAAACCTAGGACGGAGAGATCTGCACACCAGTTCCCCTCAAGACACCACTGACCTCTGAACTGCATGCCAGAGAGGCTCAAGGAACAGCAACAAGAGGAACAACTGGGAAGGTAAAAAGCCGGAGCAGAGAGGGCAGCTTCTGTGGGTGCTGGGAGGCAAATGGGCAGTTCCACTTCCAAGGCAGGGCCTGCTAAACACCAGGGCTTTCAGTGGAGACCCTGAGACCATCTCAGTTAGAAGCAAGGACTATGTTGTGAGAGTAAAGAAAAAAATCTTAGAAGATTTATTTTGGGGAATTGACATACTTGTCCTAGAAGTCATATGGAAATAAAAAGAATCTGGGGCAGCCAAGGTAAATCTTAGAGGAAAAGAACAAAGCTGGAGTATTTATACTAGTATATGTCAAGATTCCTCATGTGGCTTTGCCAAAGGTGGAAAAACAGAAATGGAACGGAATAGGGAATTAAAAGACAAGCCTATACATAAATAGTCACTTAATTTAAGTCACAGGTGCCACTGTGGGAGAAAGGGTTGTCTTTTCTGTAAATGGTGTTTGTATAAATTTGATGTCCATACTCCACAAAGAAAAAAAAAGACACCTTGGCCCTTCACCTTTAAAAGTAATTTCAGGTAGATCATAGATACGAAAACGAATGGGAAAACAATACAGACTCTACAAGATCAGCAGAGAATATTTTTGTACTCTTGGTGTGGGCAAACAGGATAAAAAACACACTAACCATAAAAAGATGATTTAATAGTAGGAACTTGTGTTCTTCAAAATAAACTGTTAAAAGAGTGAAAATGTAAGTCATAGAACAGAAGACGGTATTTATGCTATAGATATCTAAGAACTCAGATACAGGAGATATAAAGCACTTCTACAAACCAAAACGAAATGTAACGTTTTAAAGAAGTAAACAAAAGACTTAACAGGTAGTTCCTTGAACAGAATGTCCAATGGCCAATGGCATATGGAAACATGCTCAGCACCAAATGCAAAGTAAAACCACAATAGATATCACCACACCTACCAGAATGGCTAACATTAAAAGGATTGGAAATACTAAGAGTCAGTAAGGGTGTGGAGCAACTAGAACTCTCCTGCATGGGAACATCAATTATTATAACTACTTAAGAAAATGAATTTTTTTTTTTTTGAGACCGAGTCTCACTCTGTTGCCCTAGGTAGAGTGTTACGGCAACCTCAAACTCTTGAGCTCAAGTGATCCTTTTGACTTAGCTTCCCAAGTAGCTGGGACTACAAGTGCCTGCCACAACATTCAGTTAGTTTTTTTTTTTTTTTTTTTTTTTTAGGAGAGATGGGGTCTTGCTCTTACTTAGGCTGGTCTTGAACTTCTAAACTCAAACAGTCCACCCGCCTCAGCCTCCCAGAGTGCTAAAGTTACAGGTGTGAGCCACCTCGGCCAGCTTACTTAGGAAGACTATTGACAGCCATACCTGAATCTAAACATAGATATGATCTGTGACCCAGCAATTTCATCCCTAGGTTTACACCCGATAAAAATGAGCACTCATGTCTATTAAAAATCATGAATAAGAATGCTCATAGCTGCTTTATTCATAACAGCTAACTGAGTAGAAATTCTTATAACCATGTTCTTTACAGCTGGCACAACCCAAATGTCTGTGTAAACAGTAAAATAGACGAGAAGTAACTCGCTGCTTTACTCAACAATGCTGAGCAAAAACTGTCTACGTGATTCCATTTACCTGAAGTTCAAAACCAATCTGTAGTAATTAAGAAGCCAAAATAGTGGCGGCACCTGTGGCTCAGTGAGTAGGGCGCCAGCCCCATACACTGAGGGTGGCGGGTTCAAACCTGGCCCCGGCCAAACTGCAACAAGAAAATAGCCAGGTGTTGTGGTAGGTATCTGTAGTCCCAGCTGCTTGGGAGGCTGAGTCAAGAGAATTGCCTAAGCCCAAGAGATGAAGGTTGCTGTGAGCTGTGACGCCATAGCACTCTACTGAGGGCGACAAAGTAAGACTTTGTCTCTAAAAACAAAAACAAACAAACAAAAGAAAAAAGAAGTCAAAATAGTAGTTACCTTTTAGGGGATATTGACTGTGAGGTGCGGGGAGCTTTGTAGGAAGTTGCGAATGTTCTACAGCTCACTTAGCGTGGTAGTAACCCACGTGGATATGTATACAGAAATTCGCCAAGCTGTACCTCTGAAGTTTTCACACTATGCAAGTTGTGTGTGTGTGTGTGTGTGTGTGTGTATGCACACACCATTGAGGTTAATAATAAGAATTATAGTTTAAGTTCACATTCTATTTAGGTGAATGCAAAGAGAAACAAGAGTGAGCTATAGTTTGCAAAATGCTTTCCCAAATGTCCTTGTCAGGCCCCTTGGTGACTGCAGTGTATGGGGCTTTGGTGTCAGTTGGTCCTAGATCAGCGTCCTGATGTACTTTGACCTGACACACTTTCTAACTCTGCTTAACTTTGGTGCCTCAGACCACCTGTTTGTGCAGTGGGGATCCTAATCCCTGTGCCATGAGGCCGGCTGGAGGATGAGGTGGAGTGTACACAAGCGCTTACCGTCTCAGTGATAACTGGCATTGTTGTTACGCAATACTAGGCTGGGACCATCACCTGTTCTTTGCAGGTGAGAAAACTGAGGCTCAGAGAGATTGCTAGAGATGCCTGGTGAGAGAGTGGCCAAGCCAGGACTAGAACTCGTGCCTCTGGTGCACCTTACTCTGTTCTCCACCGGCGCAGGCTCCTGACAGAGCTGGAGAGAGCCAGTGAGGGCATCTTACTTACCTCCCATACTTCAAGTAGCCAGGTCTGGAGAAATGAAGTGACTTGGCCAAGGTCAGCCAGGGACAGACTCTCCTCTGTCTGGGAGGTCGGCTGAGCTGGGTGACACTCCCATGGTGCTGGGTCGGAGGGTCGGAGGTGGAGCTGAGGTCTTCCCAACTCCCACGAGGGGTCAACAGGGGCAGAATGGAAGCTGCAGAGGCCTGTGTGGTGGGGAGGAGGGGGCTTAGAGACCCAGCTCTGCAGGGTCCCACCCTCTCAACAGAGTTAAGTTGGCTCATAAGCACCATGAGATGTGAGGCCTGTCTCTGGGGACAGTACGGCCAGAGGGCCAGGCAGGCCAGCCCAGCCTGAAGGAGCCCAGGAGCTCTATAGAGTCAGTCAGCCACACTGGCCTAGGGCTCAGAGAGGAAGGCAATTCTGGGAAGAAGTGACATTACCGGGTGTTTTCTCTGTGCCACACATGCCACTCCCAGTCCTTTACATATACTATTAATTTTTGAAATTCTCCCAACAACTTTTGAGAAAGCAAGTAGCAAATATTGATTTAACACGTAAGAAAAAACGGCCTTGGAGTTTTAGTAACTTGACCAAGACCATGCAGTCAGTAGCAGAGCTGGGCTTCCAGCACCAAACCTGTGTTGTTAACAACTGGACATAGCATAGGGGGACTGTCTTCCAGCTCATTCTCCAAGGACTTAAGTCTGAGTGCAATGCTGGAGCTGGGAGAGTCGAAAGCACACAGGGAGAGGCGCAAATATCGACTGAATGTTGGTTCATGAAACACCTGTAAGGCTCTGGGACACAGGTCAGCACTGCCTTAGTGCCCGTGTAAAAACCCCAAAGAGGGTGAGAAGTCTGCAAGCTCTGTGCAGCGGGACCCAGGGTGCGTCACCAGCTGCTTTGGTGCCTTGAGGACTGTAGTGAGTATCTGGCGGTGCTCTAGCTGTGCCTGCTGAATGCAGAAGTTTCCAGAAGAAAAGGCTGGAGTAGACTCCCAAGCTGACGTTAGACAATCCCAGATCTCCTGTAAATCCGTGGGGGCAGTTTGCAAGGAACAGGGGAACTGGTTCTGTTAGTTGGACCAGTCCACTAAACATGGTGATGCCATGCGGAGCAGCTAGTTTTTAGGTTTCCTACATTTTGACAACACTGAACATTATGGGCCAGTTCCAGGGGGGTGATACTTTTTTTTACTTAGGGAGGAAGGCAAGGCTTAGGTTTCTTAGGGTCCCGCTAACAGTTGTTGGTACTTAACTTGGCTAGGAGATGGTTTTTTGGACTCAGGTCAAGAGAAAGTCCATGGCTGTGGTGGATACTGTGCCGTCTGCCTGATGCCCCTTCCAAGAATGAAGGCTTTATCCCCTAGCAGCTGCCAGTTTACAGCTGAGGGCTGAGGATAGCCTTCAACAGAAGATAGCTGCCTCACTCAAGGTCATGCCTTTCCCAGGGTCGGCCACATCCTATGACTGGGTGACACAGGGGTACAAAGGCCTGGGACCCTTGTCTAGCTGGAGATGACCCTGAAGGACTGTCTCACTTCCAGAGCTCCCTGAGGGGTGGGATGAGGCACTGCTTCTCCAGCAGAGCCCAGCTCCTCCCCTGCCTCAGCCCACTTTGGGAGCACAGTCCAGCAGACTTTTTATGCTACCGCATCTCCCACACACATGTGCCAAGGGCTGAGACAGAATATGTGGCTCTTTTAAATCTTATGGGAAGGCTAAGAAAAATAAAAGAGTTAAAGGTCAAGATTGGAGATTTGAAGCTTGAAGGTTCTGGGGCCCTGGTCTCTACTCCCACATCTCAGGATTTTGGGGCCTTAGGGTTCAGGAGCACTGTTATGGCTGTCCACACATCCAACTTCTGGACAAACTTAAGACGTGTCAAGTCTTTGAAAAATACTATCTCTGACTAGCCAAATTAGCCAAAGAATTGAAAAGACAAGGAAGTACACAGTCAAAACCAGTCATAGACATTAATAATAAACAAATGAAGCCAGTAGATGAACTACTACCCTCCCACACAGGAGAAACACTCAATTTAATTCAAGTTGGTGGGAGGGGAGAGGAGAGGGGAGCAGGACCGGGGAGGGGAAGGAGAGGAGGAGGGAGGGGATTGATGTGCTCTCAGCTAATGGGACACTGCAAGGACACATGGCACCTCCTGGGTGAGGGGCACAACTACAACAGGGACCTTACCTAACACACGCAAACATTGTAACCTAATAGTCTGTACCCTCATACTAATCTAAAATAAAAAAAAATAAACAAATGACAGGAAACCACAGGATGACTGCAATGGATTTCCATGGAGCTAAAGTTAAATGACTCAAGTTTATTAATAAGAAAAAAACAAAGACTTGTTTATGGGTTGATCCAGGTTCCACTTTGATTCCCTCTTTAGGGAAGCTGTGTAAGAGACAGAATGATCCGAAAGCAGACACACGCATTGCCCGATGACCTTGGCAACGCATATCTCTGGACACCAGGTTCCTCCTCTGTGTAATAAGATGTTTAGATGGCCTCAGTTTCTGCGAGCTGTGTTTCATGAAATGCTAGGGTCCTGCAAGGCGTTCACCAGTGTTACATGCAAGAAAAGTTCTATGATCCAGTTTGGGAAAAGCTATATGATGCAGCAGGCTTTTGAATACACACAGTACACATAATATATTAAAGCACAGCTTTCCGGCATTTTTGATATCACCACACACACAGAAAGGATGATATTCTACTTCTATGGCTCACTGGAGTAAACGGGAGGGGATTTACATTTACATATATTGCATTTAAAAAAATGTTATATACTTATGATCAGAAAATAAAACCAAGTCATGCTTTTCAAAAATAATTTCGCATAAGCTTAAGCTTGCTTTCAAGAACTTTGCTTTTTAATAACATATCTGAAATGTCTGTGTATAAATCTTAACTGAGATTTTCACAGTCAATGTTGGAAATGAAGTTTATTTGCACACATACATGGTCGCAAATGGCACAATAGCAGAAATTTCTCCCTTGTCATTAGTCAGAATTTAGATAATTTGATCTCTTTAAATTGTATTTTAAGGGTAAGATGATTCTTTAAACCCAGAAACCCTTCCTTTTCCTTCCTTGACAAATATAATATCTTATGATAATATGAATGGATTTAGAATGCAATCAAACTTGATCATATTGAGTATGTCTAAATAATGACAAAGCTTGCCCTTAAGCTTACACAGATGGTCCTTTATTAGTCTTTAATCATTTTCAGGTTTCATATATTAGCCCTGATTAATGTTACTGGTAAATTAAATTAACTTCACTTATCCAAAGTTAAATTTTTGTTTTGAATGTATAAACATTCAAATTATATACATTATATATATTTCCACATTTTAATGTAATTCTTGTAAGTTTTAATTCATTTCAGTCAGATGCTCAAAAATGGTCAGTTAAACCATTTAAAAAAGTAATGAACTATTCTCTAGTTTGTCTGCATGGTTCTTCCTTGTATTCATAAATGGCTGATGCAATATTTCTCTGGGCAGCCAATGCACTTAGGTGTGAAACACCAGAAATGGGAATTACGATCCCATTTATTTAGATAAAGCTAAAAATTGATGCGACTGTGCAGCTTGGATTTTATTAGTTTCCCCATTTTTATAGTATTATCCAATACAAAATTCAGATCTATAGGCAAACCTGTTCATATGAGAGCTTCCCTGTAAATAAAGCAATGTGTTATTTGCATCTCATGGTTTTCAGAATGAACGATTGCACTTTATACCTTCTTGTCATTGCAGCTATATCAGTGCACAAATTTATTCGAGGTTCTGATAATATGTGTTTCAACGTTTCCATTTATCACTTTGAATATTTCATCACCTGTGCTTTGTTTTGGTATTTCTTTGCAAAACAAATACATTTCTTTCAAGCTTTTTCTGGGTTTCTAACTGATCTGATTACTGAGCACACTCACTAACATCTGTAGATGTATCAACCTGCAATGGAAATGTTTTGATTCAGTTATCTGCCTGTGCCATCTGAAATGCCAGGGTGCTCTTACTATTAGCATGATGCTAAAGTAGCCCCTTTTCTACTGGACCCAAACACAGGACTGACAATGCAGGCAAATTGAGCCATTATGGAATTGATGAGGCATTTGGCTCTTAATTGCGTGATTTTTATGCAGCTTCTTGATCAGTTTGATCTGATAATGGTTTAACTAATCTCTTAAAAGTTACTTGGTTCTTATTTTGCACTCAGAGATACTCAGAACATTGATTTTTTTTCTTGGTTAAGGTGAATGTTTTGAGATACATGTTACACATTTTGCTTGGCATTTTTGCTTTCCTTTCTTTCCTTTTTTATTGTGGTAAAAATATACATATAAATTTTTCCATTTTAACCACTTTTTAATTATACAGTTCTGTAATATTAGTTATATTCATATTGTTGTGAAGTCAATCTCCAGAACTTATTCATCTTCCCAGATTAAAACTCTATACCCGTTAACTGATAACTCTCCATTTTCTCTTAACCTCAGTCTCTGGAAACCCAAATTTTCTGTGATTTTGACTACTCTAGATACCTCACGTAAAAGTGGAATCATTTAGTATTTGTTTTTGTGACTGGCTTATTTCATGAACATACTTTCCTCAAGGTTCACACGTGTGTAGCATAGTCAGAATCCCTCTCTGTTTTAGGCTGAAGGACCTCCCACTGTATGTGTGTGCACCATTTTTTGTCCAGCCATTCATTAGCTGACAGACACTTTAGTTTCTTCCACCTTCAGTCATTGTGAATGATGCTGCTATGAACATGGTTATAAAAATACCTTGTCAAGCCCCTGCTTTCAGTTCTTTTTATTATATGCCCAGAAATGAAATAGCTGGACCATATGGTAATTCTATTTTTGATTTATTTAAGGAAACATTATACTGTTTTCTGCAGTGGCTAGACCATTTTACATTCCACCAATAGTGCATAAGGGTTCCAATTTCTCCACATCTTTGCCAACACTTATTTTCCTTCCTTCCTTCCTTTTTATCTCTTTCTCTGTCTGTCTCTTTCTTTCTGGTAGTTGCCATATTACCAGATGTGAATCATTTTCCTAATGATCAGTGATGTTAGGCATTTTCTCATATGCTTTTTGGTCATCTGGACATCTCCTTTGGAGAAATGTCTATTCAAGTCCTTTCCCTATTTTAAAACTGAGTTACTTGGGTTTTTTAAAATGTTGTTGTTAAGTTGTAGGCGTTCTTTATATATTCTGGATATATGCATTGAAATATACAGATATGTATTACAGATATTTTCTCTCATTCTTTAGGATGTCTTCTTATTATGTTGATTGTGTCCTTTGATATACTAAAGTTTTAAATTTTGGTGTAATCTAATTTATCTATTTTTACTTTTGTTGCCTGTGTGTTTTTCATGTCATTGCTTCAGTTTGACAACTTGTCCATGTCAATAGGACAAGGTTTGGGAGGAAAGGAATTATCATGGAGTTTAATCCGTATTTCAGGTAATAGACATTTTAGGGCCTAATTAGTGACTCACTTTTTTGCTGGTAGATCTGATGGTTTTTGTCATGCCCCATTGATTACATAAGCATACTGATTAGATAGCTCTGTATTGAAAATTCTGAGAAGTCCCACAGGAAAGAAACAGAGTTAATTTTACTCTACCAGGTTAACCTAGAATTTTCTGAACTTACATGAAAGTGTTTCTTACATTACAAAACCCGGTATGGGTTAGCAAGCTTCCATGGAAGACAGTTTGATGAAATCTGGCCATCGATTCTCCAGCATTCCTGAGTGCAGGGTGGTGCCGCTGACCTGGGCCCAGCATAGCCCATTTCAGCTGAGGTCATTCACATACCTCTGGGCTGTGGGTGAATGGGTGGTGTTGGCAGTCTGGCCAGCCTTATTTTCAGGGCAGAAGCAGGGGTCAGAGACAGAGTAAAAGCACACAAAGGCCCCTGAGACCCAGGCTTGGGCCTGGTCCACCGTCCCTTCTACCACATTCTATCCATCATGGTAAGTCACACTTGCAGCGCAGATACAAGGGGAGGGGACACATTCCATCTTTTGATGGGAGGACATGAGCTGCAAGGTCATACTGCAGAGTAGAGAATTAGAGCTATTTCTGTAATCGTTCTTCCACAGTCATGCTCAGGGCAACTGCTCAGAGCGGGGAACCAAACTGCCCAACTTCAGAGCAGAAAATCTACCTCGACTTGAGTTCCATAATCTTAATGAGACACATGGGCTCCTTAAGTTGGAGTTATGCAGAGCCTGGCCTCTTGACATGCAGGCTTGGGGCAGACCACTGAGTGTGCACCCCCTTCCTCCCACACCCAACTCATGCCGCTTTCTCTTAATATTTATGGTGTTGGAAAAAGATTAAAATGAATGTCAAGAATAGCCTAGGAATGAAAAAGGGAGTGACAAAAGTGGCATATAAGATGAGAACTTGTGATTCAGGAGGAGGGAAGGGCTGTCTCGGGCCTCCCCGATGATTTAGGGGCCCAAAGCAAGAGTACAAATGGAGTCCCATGCACCAAACATCTAAGATGTAAAAGTTCTTTTTTTTGAGACAGCGTCTCACTATGTCGCCCTACATAGAGTACTGTGGCATCACAGCTCACAGCAACCTCAAACACTTGGGCTTAAGTGATTCTCCTGCCTCAGTCTCCCAAGTAACTGGGACTATAGGTGCCCACCACAATGCCCGGCTATTTGGCTGTAGTTGTCATTGCTGTTTGGCAAGCCCTGGTGTGGGCGCGAACCTACCACCTACAGTGTATGTGACTGGCACCCTAGCTGCTTGAGCTACAGGTGCCAAGCCATGTAAAAGTTCTGAATCAAGCCAAAGCACTATAATGTGAAAGATGCTGGAGCCTCCTATTTGAAAAATAGACCTTCCCAACGGCCTGTACATTAGGCTTCAATCTAAAACTCCTGACCTCCTTCAAGTTCAGTGCTGGAACAGGGGAAGATCTGGCCTTGGGCCCTTCTCTTTTAACTCCTGACTCTAACACATAATGCAGGGGGCCTTGCGTGCCACAGTATCCACACATGTGTGCACATAAGTGAGCATACACTTGTGGACATGTGCAAACTCTGTTCACACTCTCTGCACCCAGCAGTCCACCTGTCTGGAAGCTCAGATCAGGAAACAGCCCATGAACATCCCACACATGGGCTGAGGTCATCTGAGAAAACAATTCTAGGGCCCCAGGCATGGAGAGCGTGGGCAGGGTTGGGTCATGGTGGCTCAGGTTTGAGCTGTGGAGTGGGTATCACTGGGGAGGGCCAGAGAAGACCCTCTGGTCACAGGGTGAGGGACAGGTGTCCTTCTTGCCAGGGTCTAAAGGTTTTGTATAAGCCAACTGGCTTACTTGGTGATAATGGAGGATTAAAAGTTGATTTTAAGAAAACAAACACTTGATCCTTGTACAGTCACTTCTCTGGATGACCGTTTTTCCTAAGTTCAGTGTAGTCGCTAGTTACGGTAGCAGTAGAGGTCGGGGCAGGAAGGTGAGCAACACAGAAGCTAGGAAAGAGTCCCCAAGGAGGAGGACCCCGGAGAGGCAGCTGCAGCAGGCCGGCGTCTGCGGAGCACGGCCCCCGGGATCCTGCCGGAACCACTCACCCTAGCGTATCCCCGTGTGGTCCCGCAGGCTGCACGCAGAAAGTAAAACTAGTCCTCCCCCCCCCAACCCCCCGCCAATGGCTATGCCATCATCAAACAACGCGCCTCATGTCCAAAGACTTTTACATGAATGTTCCCAGCAGCTTGATTTGTGAAATGGGTAGAAGCTGAAAACAATCCAGATGTCCACAGACAGGTGAGGGGACACGCAGCTGTGGTCAAGGGACGTGCAGGTTGGGAACGCTACTCAATAGTAAAACGGAGGAAGATGCACACCTCACAGACAGATCTCAGCTCTACTGAGTGAAGCAGCCAGACCGTCAAAAGAGCACACACGGCAGGATTCCATTTATTTAGAAATCAAGAAAAAGCAACTAATCTGCAGTGACGGAAAGCAGGTCGGTTGGTGCCTGAGCAGAGAGGTGGGGGGAGGGCCGGGAAGGAAAGGGGCGGAGATTACGGGGGTGATGTACATACTCAGTTGTATACACACGTCACAAATGATCAAATTATGTACTTCAAATATGTGCAATTTGTTGTATGTCAATCATACCTCAATGAAGCTGTTAAACCCCCCCAAAAGAAAAAAACAACATACAACAAAGCATGTACCCCACATAACTTCCCCCTAGAGTTGATCTTGACCTTTTTATCAGGAAGAAGTAGCACTGGTCTTGACCGTGTTTTTCTGGATAAGATGCTCTGTGTAGCTGAGTTCCAAATGGAGATGATGTTTTCTTCTTCGGGGTGGAGGTGCTGGCAGTGCTCTGCATACCTCTGCATTGTAGCCCACATCCTTGCAGCCCATGCCTCCCCCAGGGCCCTGTCTGAGATGAGGTAGTCTGTCCGGTGTGGACAGGCATCTTCACTTCTGCCTTCCTGTGAACCCTGCCCAGGAGGTTGTCTCTCCCCACTTGGGTGTCCAGACACCACCAGAGCTGAAAATGTGGTCTTTGCTTTCTAATGCTATATATTCTGGGCCACGAGAAATACCTGGGACGGGGGGCGTCCTCGGGATGCTCATTTCTGGACATTTTTACCATAAATATCTTTGAGACTTTCTTCTCTAAGTGAATCCTATCTCCCAGCAGGCACCATGAGGATTAACTAGGTAATGTTCAAAAGCATCTCGGAGGATCTCAGGGGCTAAATAGGACATGATTGCCAGAGAAAGACTGTCCAGGGACACCGCAGCCGCAGAAGACAGGGCGATGAGAGAACTTCTTTCTTCGAGCTTATTGTCCTCTTGTCTGTCATCTACCAGGTGCTGGTGGGAGGGAAAGTGATTTTCCACAGTTACTGCCTTTCAAAGCCTCCTCACCTATACGCTTTCGTTATAGAGAAAGAGATCATTATGGAGACCTTCACAAGGCAGCGTCCATTTCCTTGTTTCTTTGTCCTAATAAAACCCCGACTCTCAGTTAGCTTCCAACTCCCTGTCTCATATGCTATGGGCTAAATTGTGGCCCCCAAATTTAAATGTTGGAGTCCTAATCCTCAGGACCTCAGAATGTGACTTTGTTTAAAAATGAGGTGGTTGAAAATGTAATTAATTAAGTTATGATGAGGTTAAACCAGAGTAGGTTGGGCCCTAATTCTATAAAAGGGGAAATTTGGACAGACAGACAGACACACAGACACACAGACAGACACACAGAGGGGGAGACACATCTGTAAAGGCCCCAGTCAGACAGGCATAGAGAGAAGACATGTTTACAGGTCGAGAGAGAGGCCTGGAGCAGATCTTTCTGTCACAGCCCTGGGGAGGAACAAAGCCAGCCAATATTCTAAACTTGGATTTCCAGCCTCCAGAGCTATGTGGGGATGATTCTGTTGTTTAAGCTGCCCACTTTGTGGCACTTTGTTAAGCAGCCCAACAGACTAATACACTATGCAGTTCTCAGGGAAAAGCTGACCCACCCTGTTGCCAAAGACAAGTCTCACCTGGCTGCCATCAATCTGGACATTCCAGCTCCCCCAGCCACCCTTCGGTTTAGGCAGCAGGAGCATTCTAGACAGTGTGGTGTATGCATGAGATGGCTGGCACTGCTGCAGCTACTTGGCCACCACGAGGAAGCTAGCCTTGGAAAGACAGTGTAGAGAGATGAAAGCACCTGGCCCATGTTAAGCTTCAGGTCCTTCAGTCAATTCTGAAGTCTGCCCTGGCTCAAGAATTTCCAGCCTGTGAAGCAGCATCTCACCTTTATTCAAGTCAGTTCAGTTTGGATGTTCACTTTACCCTAGTGTGACAAGTGTGGTGCCTCTAAGGGTAGTTTTCCAATGAAAAACATGAAAGGAGAACATGATTCTCTGTCCATCTCTGTCACCCTCCCTGCTTTGCTGAGTTCTCTCCATGGCCACTTCTTTGATCTGAGATGGGGAATAGATGTGATTCAACCAGCACATAAGGAGTGTTTAGCATTGCAGGACCTCTGCTAAGCCTGGAGGGAGACACAGCCAGATAAGACTTCACCTAAAGGAGCCTGGAGTGCAGGAAGACAGACAATATTTATAGAAAGACTGATGTAGAATATAATAAACAAAATAAATACTGTTAGATAAGCACATGGGAAGCTGCATAGGATCATGAAGCAGGGTACAAAGCTAAGGAGAGAAAGAAAGCAGAATCAGTGATCACCTCTGAGGATAAGGCTGGAATTGAGGAAAGTCCACTAGGTGCTGAGTCTCTTTAATGTGCTTGGGAGTTCCTTGACTATTGAAAGGAGACAAGGTGGTTGCTACGTCTACAACATCCATTTTTCCTTTCTCCTTCCCAATTATACCTCATTTTTGTATAGGGATTTTGTTGTTTTAGACTAACTAACTGAGGTCTTGCACTCTACTTTTGGGCTCACATTGTCTGGGTGTAGCCTCTACCACCCCACTTACAGAAGACACGGAAACACAGAGCCAATGGCATGACTAGGACTGGGCCCCTGGGTCCACCTGATGCCAGAGCCCACATTTTAACAGGCTCCAAGCTTCAGAGGAGGCAAGATCGGAAGAGGTTATCATAGAGATGCCAGCCCTCACCCGCTAGCCCAGTGTCCTGCTAGGATACTGGCCTCCAATCACCGCTTCCAGCTGAGAGTATGGGAGGTAGCACACTTAATTCCACAAAGCTAATCAGTGAACAATTTACCACTCACCTGCTCCCCTAACACACCCAGTGTGGCCGTGGGACTTTTTGGCCATGGAGTGCCAAATGTGTTCTGTTTTCCTCTGAGCCCTCGTGGGGTGCCCTTGTGAGACCTGGAACTCCTGCAGCCATTTTTGCTACAATGAGTAAAGATAACCTAGGAGAAAACCAACAAATGGAGGAGGGTAGAGACAAGAAAACTGAAGAGAGAGAATGTAGGGGCTTTAGTGACTCTGTGGCCTCCGGATTACACCAGGCCTGAAAGCCACATAACTGCCATACCTTTTAGTTACATGAGTCAATTCATTCTTTTTATTATTTAAACCGATTTTGAGTTAGATTATTGGTTACTTGCATCTGCAAATATCTTACCTGATGCAGAATTCAGGACTGTGATCTTTTATGCAAAAGCCCTAGAGCCAGGTGGGATTTTAATTCAGAATTTCTCAGGTTTAGAAAGGAGTCCTTAGTTCATTCCTGCTGCTAGAATGAAATACCAAGACTGGGTAATTTACAAAGAATAGGAATTTATTTCTCACAGTCTGGAGGCTGGGAAGTCCAAGATAAAGATGCAGGCAGGTTTGATGTCAGGGGAGGGAGGTCTCAGCTTCCAGACTAGCCTCGTGTTGCTGCGTCCTAACATGGTGGAAGGCAGGAGGGCACAGGCTGGGGTGCCTCCCCGAAGCCGTAAGGGCCCCACTGCTTAATACTACTGCATTGGTGATTAAGTTTTGTCACATGAATTTGGGGGACATTCAGACCATAGCAAAAGGTAATTCAGTTCCTGCACTATACATCATGCAGTGAGGTCTGGGGCAGCACTGTGCACTGAACACATTCATAGTTTTACAGTGCGATGTATGAATATTCATACTAGGAGAATAAATAAAGGCTATAAATAATCTTACAGCAGTTCAGGTCAAGTTGTACTGCCAAGGGAGTTTGACTCAAACTTCCGGAAAAAATGACTTTCCTTCTCTGAGTTTTCTGAATTCTGAACCTGCAGAAAAAAGACTGTGGTTCACTGTTCATTTCTTCCTGTCCTGAAGCTGGATGACAATATTTTAGTAAGTGCAGCATTCTAGATTAAGGTGATGCGTGACTAGAGCTGGGTTTCGTGGCACTGTCACTGTGCTGCAAACGCACTTAACACCCTTTGGATGGTGTTTCTGCACAGAATTAACAAAATGGCCAATGAATATGTAGTGAGCATCTAATATGTTCACAGCCAGAGGAAAAATGAAGTGTCTGTAAAAATTAGCCAGGTTGTGTTTAAAAGGAGCCTGGCAGACACAAAAAGCTAAATAACAGGCTCGGCGCCTGTAGCACAGTGGTTATGGTGCCAGCGCGTATACCAAGGATGGCAGGTTTGAATCTGGCATGGACCAGCTAAACAACAATGACAACGGCAACTAAAAAATAGCCAGGTGTTGTGGGGGCACCTGTAGTTCCAGCTACTTGGGAGACTGAGGCAAGAGAATTAATTAAACCCAAGAGCTTGAGGTTGCTGTGAGCTGTGACGCCACAGCACTTTACCGAGGGTGACATAGTGAGATTCTGTCTCAATAAAAAAAAAAAAAGCTAAATAACAATTAACTTGGTTGAAAGGATGTAAAATGAATCCACAGACCTTCAGCTGTATTCTTCCTTCAAGCAGCTCCTTCAGAAAGAACCCCAGGGCAGGGGCTGGGGCAGTGGGGGTGGGAGGTGGAGAGAGAAGACCTGGATGAATCTTGAAGGAAGGAATCCCCAGGGTGTGTAACGCGGGAGAGTGGACAGGGTAGAGAGGCCCTCCTGCCTCACGTTGTCGCCGGCCACTTTCGTCACTGCATGAGTGTTCTTCCACATGCCTCTTTGGCTGGCCAGACTCCCCCCTCCTGACTAGGTGCCCTGTTCCTCTATTATGAGAGATTGCCTCGTATACAGGCTGTCACCTAAATTTGGAAGTCACGTGAGAGGAAAAAACTCCTGCCATGAATCTCAGCTCGGCTTTTTATGAAAATTATCATACTTAGCAAACACGAGAACCCAGTTCTGTTCTTCACAGAGGTTGCAGCAATTCTGACTACTGTGAAGACTACAAGAAACTCAATGGGGCATAACAGGATGTATATAATATAAAAAAATACATATTGGTCCTTTGTCCCTGGTTTCTGACATGGAGCTCCTTGGAATTCCCTGCACAATAGTGGTGTCTTTTGTCTAATGAGAGCACCATTGTTGGATCCGTAGAGAGTTTCAGACTGGGGCTACTCACCAGAGAGACCAAGCCACAGTGGAGATGGTTGCAACTTTCAGCCATATCCCCCTGACATCCTGAAAGGGGAGAGGGGCTGGAAAGTGAGTTAATCTCCAATGGCCAATGATCCCATCAATCATGTGTATGTAATAAAACCTCCATTAAAAATCTCTGCATGGCAGGGTTCGGAGAGCTTCCAGGCTGGGGCACATGTGGAGGTACATGGAGGATATAGCACCAGAGTGAGCACAGCCCTCTCCCCAGCATCCTCCCCCACATCCTTATACCCCACCCTATGCATCTCGTCCATTTGGCCAATTCTCAGTTATATCCATTATGATAAACCAGTACGTGTAAGTAGGGCATTTGCCTGAGTTTTAAGAGCTATTCTAGCACATCAGTGAGCCCAAGAAAAGGTCTTAGGAGCCTCTAACTTCATAGCCAGTTAATTAGACGTATGGGGGTCCAATGTGCTGCCTGAAGTTGAGGGGCATTCTCCTGGCATTGACCCTTAATCTGTGGTAGTTAGTGGCAGAACTGAACTGAAATGCAGGACACCCTATTAGTATCTGGAGAGTTGGGGATTTAGTTGGAGTGAGGGAAAACCCCATGTGCTTGGTGTCAGAAGTGGTGAGGTAGATAGAGTTTATAATGTGGGACACTGCTCATGACCTAAAGCCAGATCCAGTCCCTGCATGGATGGACACATCTTTGTGCCACACAGGTTAGAAAAGACTTCCTCTTGGCCAGAGTCCCATGTGGCATGTGCTTATCTTTCTGCTTGTTCCTGGCAGTTTTGCTCGGGAAGAGACACCAGCCTAGATCAAAGATGAAAATATCTGGAGTTGGCAGCCTAAAGCAGCTACTGTGTGAGTTGAGCTCTCAACCCCATTCATTGTTTTAAATAGAAAAATGAATCTTCTGGTCCTGCAAATTACACCTGGTCATGTAGAGATAACAGCGAATTATATGCTTTCTGAGAAGCAATTCTTTAAGGAGGCCACGTGTGTTTCATGGTATTTAAGTCCAGATTTGCATGTCAAAGGGAGTGTATATATGCCTTTTTATTACAAATGATGACAGATTCTGATTCATCATCCCTGAGATATCAAAGAGAGGAAAAATAAGGGTCTTTGGCTAAGTAGCTTCACCATGTCTCTAACTCACTACACATGGAGAACTGTGAAGGGAATGAGTCTGGGGAACCAGTGTAGGCAGAGGGCCCCTAGCAGATTTGAACCCACTTCCCGGTAGCATGTCTACACAAAGAGGGCACCAGGGAGCATCTGGCTTCCTGAGACTGGAGGGCCAGCCCTCAAAATTGTCCTGCTCACAGGCTCGGGAAGGTTAGAGATGCAGGGACGGCTGTTGTGAGGCAGAGCCTGGGGCTCAGCACAGCTCTGCCTTCTCCAGGGCCTCAGTGTGTTCACAGGACACCCCCGGAGCCTCAGGCTGGGCGGGTTCGCCTCTCCCACAGACTGCGCACATCTCAGCCTCCATTCTCCATGCTGGCTCCCACCTAGCTCCTGTGTTTCGGTGGTCACTCAGGGTCTGCACCTGCCCTTGCCCTCACGCACTTCTTCCTTTTCCCGCTCTGATCTTGGCTGCCGCTGCTTCCAGTATATCGATGACCCTCCCCTTAGCGTGTGCTAACAACTGGCTGGTTGAATCAAGGAGCTCTTTTTTCTTTATTCCTTCTTGCTCTGGGTCTGCTTGTGGCCTTTGACTGAGGGGTCCTTTTTTTTTTTTGAGACAGAGCCTCAAGCTGTCCCCCTGGGTAGAGTGTCATGGCATCACAGCTCACAGCAACCTCCAACTCCTGGGCTCAAGCGAGTCTCCTGCCTTTGCCTCCCAGTAGCTGGGACCACAGGCGCCTGCCACAACGCCTGGCTACTTTTTGGTTGCAGCTGTCATTGTTGTTTGACGGGCCTGGGCTGGATTCGAACCCACCACCTTAGGTGTATGTGGCTGGTGCCTTAGCCACTTGAGCCACAGTACCCGAGCTGAGGGGTCCTTTATTTCTTTATTCCTTCTTGCCCTGGGTCTGCTTGTGGCCTTTGACGGAAGGGCCATCTGCTCCTGGACCTTCCTGCCAAGGCCTCCACAGCTCAGCACTTTGCCAGGCTCTTCTCCTGCTTCTCAGATGTTCTTCCTTTCTCCTGCCCACTTGGTTGACTCCTTGAAAGAGACTTTCACCCCTCTTCTCTTTCAAGTGCCCCTCCTCAGGTGACTGCAGTCTGCTGCCACCTGCCGGCTGCCGGCTGGTGAATAATGAAGGCAACAACAGCACCACTCACTCCACAGCTCTGTGTGCTGGGCCCACTCTACATGCTCCCTGTCATTAACACGTACTCTGTGGCATTTACTAGCTTCTCTTATTATCCCCATTTTATAGATGTAGACACTGAGGCACATGAAGATGATTTTTTGTTTTTGGGAAAGGGTTCAGTGCAGTGGTGTCATAGCTCATTGGAACCTCAAGATCCTGGGCTCAAGTGATCCTCCTGCCTTAGGCTCCTAAGTCCCTGGGACTACAGCTGTGAGCCACCAGTGGCTAATTTTCCTATTTTTTTTTTTTTTTTTTTTTAGAGACAAGGTCTTGCTCTGGCTCAAGTTGCTCTTGAATTCCTGAGCTCAAGCAATCTTTCCACTTCTGCCTTCCAGAGTGCTAGAATTATAGGAGTGAGGCACCACTGGCTAATTTTCCTGGGTGGGTTCACCATTTTTTTGTAGAGATGGGGTCTTGCTCTTACTCAAGCTGGTCTTGAACTCATAAGTTCCAGCAATCCACTCACCTTGGCCTCCCAAAGTGCTAGGATTACAGGTGTGAGCCACCATGCCCAATGTAGCTGACTTTTTACCTGACATCTTCTTTTATGCTCTCAAGACCCTGGAATACATTTTTACCTTAATGTCCATCTTTACCTCTAATGTATTATTTCCAAGATCCACATACCATTTTCTCCTAAAATACATTCTGACACCAAGCCTCTGGTATTCTGGGTGTCACATTGTGCAACAGCTGTGGTTGAGCAGCTTTTCGAGAACAAGAGGTCCCTAAGCTTCCTGCCAGCTGGAGTGCGGCAGCACCCTCTCCACCCACACCACCACGATGGCCCTACCAACTTTCAGGAACACTGACGACACTCACTTCCTTCTGTGCGTGGTTTGGGAGAAAAAGCAAAGAGAGGGGGATGTGTTGCACTTGAGTCAGACAGAAGGTGGCAGCTCCAGGAAGTGAGACGGAGTGAGAGCAAGTGTTCAGACAGACAGTGTGAGAGGTGGAGACTCTGAAGCCTGAGACCAGGGAGATGCTGGCTAGGACGCAGGGCTCTCCGTGGCTTGTAGGAGGACTGAATCCATTCTCACTAAACACCAAATGTGACTCCACGCACATTTGCGTTGTACTCAGATTTTCCCATTTCTTTCCATTCCTGTGGCTCAGACAGAAGCTCTGGACTTCTCTTTCTACCTATCATCTTTCTCTGCTTCTGTACCTCTTTTATTTATTTATTTATTTTATTAAGTCATATATACATAAATCATGAATACATTTATGCCTTTGTGGGATTTAATGTGTTGATTATTTGTACAAATTGGAATGCTTACATCCTACTAATTAACATAGCTTTCACCTCATTTACTTAATGACAGTGTCAAGACATTTGTGTTCAACACTTGATAGATTTGACTTGTACCCTTGCAATATGCTCCATAGGTGAGGTCCCACCATTTGCCCTCCCTGTATCAAATCACCCCACTCCTTTCCCATTCCCCTCCCCTCCCTCCTTCATCCTGGGCTACAGTTGTGATTCATCTCTCATATGAAAGTGTGAGCAATTGCAAATTGGTTTTATAGTAGTACTGAGTACCTTGGATATTTTTTTCCCATTCCTGAGATACTTTACTAAGAAGAATATTTTCCAGCTCCATCCATGTAAACATAAAAGAGGTAAAGTCCCCATCTTTTTTTTTTATTAAATCATATTTGTGCACATTAATATTATCATGGGAACAGTATGTTATTTCCATATACAATTTGAGATACTTTCATCCAATTGGCCAACATAGCCATAATGTCATTCTCATAATTGTTGTGTTAAGACATTTATATTCGACATTTAGAAAGATTCACATGTACCCTTATAGGATAAATCATAGGTGTGATCCCCGCATCACCCTCCCTTTACCCATCCTCCCCCCCACCCCTTTCCCCATATTCTTGAACTACAATTGGATTATAGCTTTCCTATGAGAGTTAACAATTAGTTTCATAATAGGGTTGAGTACATTGGATACTTTTTCCCCCATTCTTGAGATACTTTGCTGAAAAGAATATTTTCCAGCTCCATCCATGTAAACATGAAGGAGGTAAAGTCTCCATCTTTCTTTATGGCTGCATAGTATTCCATGGTGTACATATGCCACAATTTATTGATCCATTCATGGGTGGATGGGCACTTGGGCTTCTTCCATGACGTAACAATTGTGAATTGGGCTGCAATGAACATTCTGGTACAGATATCTGTATTGTAGCGTGATTTTTGGTCTTCTAGATATATACCTAGCAGAGGAATTACAGAATCAAATGGCAGATCTACTTTTAGTTCTCTAAGTGTTCTCCAGATGACTTTCCAAAAGGGATGTATTAGTTTGCATTCCCACCAGCAGTGTAGTAGTGTTCCCTTTTCTCCACCCCCCACCAGCATTTTTGATTTGGGGATTTTGTAATATGGCCGAATCTTACTGGTGTCAGATGATATCTCAAAGTAGTTTTGATTTGCATTTCTCTCATGATTAGGGATGATGAGCATTTTATCATATATCTGTAGGCCATGTGTCTGTTCTTCAGAGATTCTTCAGAGAAGTTTCTCTTTAAGTCTCTTGCCCACCCTGAGGTAGGATCACTTGTTCTCTTCTTGCTAATACATTTGAGTTCTCTGTGGATTTTGGTTATTAGACCTTTGTCAGAAGCATAACCAGTAAATATCTTTTCCCATTCTGAGGGCTGTCTGCTTGCTTTACTTACTGTGTTCTTGGCTGTGCAGAAACTTTTTAATTTGAGGAGGTTCCCAGTAGTATATTTTTGATGTTGCTTCAATTGCCCAGGGGGTCCTCCTCATAAAATATTCGCCCGGGCCAATTTCTTCAAGAGTTTTCCCTACACTTTCTTCCAGTGTTTTTATAGTTTCATGTCTTAAATTTAAGTCTTTAATCCAGTGAGAGTCTATCTTAGTTAGTGGTGACAGGTGTGGGTCCAGTTTCAGTTTTCTGCAGGTCGCCAACCAGTTCGTCCAGCACCATTTGTTAAATAGGGAATTTTTTCCCCACTCAATGTTTTTAATTGGCTTGTCAAAGATCATATAGCAGTAAGTAGCTGGGTTTATCTCTTGGTTCTCTATTCTGTTCCATACATCTACCTCTCTATTTTTGTGCCAGTACCATGCTGTTTTGATCACAATGGATTTATAGTATAGGCTGATGTCTGGTAGAGTGATTCCTCCCACTTTGTTTTTGTTTCTGAGTAACATCTTGGCTATTAGAGGTTTTTTCTGATTCCATATAAAATGAAGTATTATTTTTTTGAGGTCTTTAAAGTATGACAATGGAACTTTAATAGGGATTGCGTTAAAATTATATATATATTTTTTTTTTTATTTTTTTTTGAGACAGAGCCTCAAGCTGTCCCCCTGGGTAGAGTGCCGTGGCATTACAGCTCACAGCAACCTCCAACTCCTGGGCTCAAGCGAGTCTCCTGCCTCTGCCTCCCAAGTAGCTGGGACCACAGGCG
>CAUYTI010135671.1:0-40105 GCA_963575145.1 Galago senegalensis | reverse complement strand
TGGATACTTTTTTCTCCATTCTCGTGATACTTTGCTCAGAAGAACATTCTCCAGCTCCATCCATGTGAACATGAAGGATGTAAATTCTCCATCCTTCTTAATGGCTGCATAGTATTCCATGGTGTACATACACCACAGTTTGTTGATCTATTCATTCTTTTTCTTTTCTTTTTGAGAAAGAATCTCATTATGTTGCTGTCTGTAGAGCACTGTAACATCACAGCTCACAGCAACCTCAAACTCTTGGTCTTAAACAATTCTCTGGCCTCAGCCTCCCAAGTAACTGGGACTATAGGCACCCACCACAAAGCCCAGCTATTTTTTTGTTGCAGTTGTCATTGTTGTTTAGTTGGCTTGGGCTGGGTTCAAACCTGCCAGCTTCAGTGTGTGTGGCCAGCACCATAACCGCTGTGCTACGGGCACCAAACCACAGACCTGTTGTAGTTTTTTAATTAAGCAATACAGGTATATAAACAGAACAGTACAGTTTATTTAGCATTTAGCAAAACACAAATTAATGAGCTTAAAATACATCTAATTTTTCAAGGAGAAGCATTCCATCTTGTAAGAATCAATGAAACCTCAAAATCATGTCTTCTTTTCTTGAGACTAGCCTATTGTTTAAGAAAAACTTTTAGATTAAAGGTGAGCATGTTTGAACTGGGGACTGAAAAAGCTAGTTATCTCTATGCCTAAGTAGAAAGCATCTGTATTTTCAAAATATGAACGGGTGAGGCGTATCCCAAGGGGAAAGGTAGGAGTTAAAAAAATAAGATCAAAGGCTGGAGAGAGAGTCCATTCGGATGTCGCTTTATGTAATGGCATAAATGCCCAATGACCTCCCCATTCAGAAGGATAAACATATCACAGGTGAAAAATACTCACCTCATGATTTCAAGCTCACAGCGATCTTCCCTGTTCCATTATCATAAATGGCTAGCTTGGCAAGGGAAACCAAGGAAGTCACTGTAGGAAGCAAGTCTTGACAGTTCGTTGCCAGTTTACACTTATATGTGTGCGTCTGCCCTTATTCGTATCTTGGTCAACACGGCTTCATCTTCACTCAGCATGTCTGTCCTCATCACACGTGTTTTACTACTGCAAGCCCAATTATTTTCTCTCATTTCTGTCTGTCTGCAAAGGGAGAAAAGAGAAAGTGTTAAGTTCATAGTCAAAAAGTTGGACTAGTTATAAGAAAATACCCTTAAAGCTGGGAAGAAGCACTAGCCAGGGCTAATTGTGGGCTAGTCACTTACAGCCTCAAAATCAAGTACCTAATTGGTCTGTGACTGCAATGAACGGCAGGTGCAAACATTGAGCCTGCAGTTAATACAGATACTGGGCCGTCCCAAACAGGTTGCCTGGGAAAAGTCTCAGGACCATCCGTTTAGCTCCACAAGCACTTGAAGCTGCCTGCTTTTAAATTAAAGACACTATTTAACAGACTCTGTTGCTAATAGAACTTAAAGTAGCCTTATCTTTCTTTGAATTTGGTATAATTTCTACACACTAGAATAGAGTAAACCTGGGCACTTATTTTTTTTTTCTTAACTTGAGCAAAATCTTTATTTTTTTATTTTTATTTTGCAGTTTTTGGCCGGGGCTGGGTTTGAACCCACCACCTGTGGCATATGGGGCCGGCACTCTACTCCTTTGAGCCACAGGCACCATTCAGCAAAATCTTTATTAAATGGTTTTGAGAAGAAGATACTGCTCTGGCTGTAAGTCTCTAGGCCGCTCATCTTTATTGCGTAGAAAGCCTCACTTCTGCAAAGACGAGGAAAAGAAATAAGGAAAAGTTTTCATCTATGGCAAAGAATCATGAATTGGGGACCAGCTATCTCAGGCACCCCTTCATTGTTGCTATATGATCACATAAAATTTAGCAAGTGAAAATAAGACTTATGAAATCATGTGCATATCTGGCTGACAATTACGGCATTTTGCCTATTTGTTCATTTCAATAATTCAGCCATATTTCCTAATTCACAGTTAGAACCTTTAGTACTTAGCACAATGACTTTCACATATTAGCTCCATACTAAGTACCCTTTGAAAAAAATGAAATAGAGGGGGCCAGGCATGATGGGTCCTGCCTGTAATCCTAGCACTGGGGGAAGCTGAGGTGGATGGATGCCTTGAGCTCAGGAGTTCAAGATCAGCCTGAGTGAGAGTGAGAAGCCCTGCATCTACTACAAATAGAAAAATTAGCCAGGCCTGATGGCAGAGGCCTATGGTCCCTGCTACTCTGGAGGTTGAGACAGGAGGATCACTTGAACCCAGGAGTTTGAGGTTGCTATGAGCTGGGCTAGCACCACTGCACTCTAACCTGGACAACAGAGTAAGACTCTGTCTAAAAAAAAGAAGAAGAAGAAGAAATAGAGGTTATTGAAATGAGATGGTTGTAGGCCATTTATATAGCTTTCACTGAGTAGACTGAATTTTCTTCTTTAGTTCCGTCTTGGTCACTCCCAGCCTCAATTTCCTTCATTTGGAAAAGGACTAATCTGCAATTCCCTTTTCTGTCTGTGTGTGTTGCTCCTAGAAGCACTGGGTTGGAACTGATACGGACATGGTAGCCTCTCTGATGAATCTGGCTAGTCAGTGACATCACGCGGCACTACTTGGATAAGGGCATAGCATGGAGTCAAACAGAGAGAAACAGCGCTCCCTTGAGTGCGGGGCTCCGGGGGAGGTGTCATGCAGAGCGGGAGATCAGGACGTGGCCTGATTACTAGCTGGCACTGCCTTCTCTGCCCATGGCTCTATTTCATGAGCACTGAAGCTTGCATCAACAGACTTTGAAAGGATGAAGACATGGATATTCCCAATTGTTTGACTTGTGACCTCCCTGGGTGACCTGCATTTCACTAACAGGACACAGGCTAACAGGTCACAGCACAGCATGGTTAGGGCTGAGCAGGTTAAGACCTAGCTGGGGCCTCCCAGCTTCTTGGTGGATCGCAAACGAATGAATAAGGGAACTTGATACAGACGCTGAGGTTAGAGGTCGACAGTCAGGATTCTCCCTTACAACTTTATTAGGTAATCATCTATTAAAGACTTTATTAAGTGGACACACATTATCCTTACAACTCTTAGCAACCAGAAAGAGAACTGTCTTTAACTTTGGAACTGTTACAAATGACTTCAACAGGACTGTCACAATATTCAAAAGGAGTGACAGAGGAATTTTTTACAGTCTCCGGGTCTCTGAAAAACATTTAAGTAGTTGTGACTACTTTTAAATGTTTTTGAGAAAGATGAATATCTTTAAAAATATAATATCAAATTAGGATAATGGTATGGACATGGCCAATTCAATATTTTTTTTTCAATTCAATATTTTTGATAAGAATTTTCTTCCTTCATTTGAGGAGAATATTAATTTTCTTTTTTTTTTTTTTTGAGACAGAGCCTCAAGCTGTTGCCCTGAGTAGAGTGCTATGGCATCACAGCTCACAGCAACCTCCAACTCCTGGGCTCAAGCGAGTCTCCTGCTTTAGCCTCCCAAGTAGCTGGGACCACAGGTGCCCGCCACAATGCCCGGCTATTTTTGGAGCCATCATTGTTGTTTGGTGGGCCAGGGCTGGATTCAAACCCACCACCTTAGGTGTATGTGGCTGGCGCTTTAGCCGCTTGAGCCACAGGCACCAAGCCTTAATATCTTTTTTGTGGTGAATGTCTTATGTCTCCATGGAAAATCATGTCCCGTATATAATATGCTCTGCACTGGCAGATGATAATTGTGCATTTGATGCATAGATTTCAAAATCTGACCAGCTCAACCTAATAAAACCCCACATGTCTAAGTGCCTTATTCCTACAAATTCTTCTGAGGGTTGGATTCCAGTTTCTACCTCCTAGGATTGGATGAGTACTTCTATCAAGGGAATTTTTCTTTCTTATTGATAAAAGAACCTCTGAGAAACTTTCCTTCTGTAGCAACGACATGTAGGTCCACAGGCTGATCTTTCTTGAAGGGACAGTAGGAGTTATTGAAAGCACTAATGCTCCATTGTAGTTCATTTACACATACTTTTCTCAGCTTCAAGATATGTCAAGAAACTAGACATGATCATTATTAGTATCTAAACAATTAAAATTGCTTTTCTTTCTGCACTGATGTATTGGTGGTTCACATTTAGTTTGGCATTCTTTGATTGGACAAAGATTTTTTAAAAGTTCAAATCTACAGCTGTGGCTTCAATTAGTTATATTCTCCTTGTATCATACTTTGGAACAAAAACATTATGATACATAAAAATGAAAACTATACATCTCAAATAGCTATTTTCTGCCCATGTTTCTAATTCCAAAGCTGTAGTGTACTCTGTGATACGCCACCCAGATTTCCATTTCAGGGACAAGACCCTCATTGCCCCAGCTGCCAAGCATGTTGCTGGCTAATGGCTTATAGCTGAGTCCCGTCTCAGCACCTGCCTTCTGCTAAAGGGAGCTTACTTTAAAAACCTTTCCCTATTGGGAGCACACATTTTGGGAGTGATGCAAGAGTAAGATGGCCTAACCTTGGGCCTCAGTGTAAGGCAAAAATGAAGGGGCACTGAGTCCCGGAGTCCCTCACAAGATCGACTGAGATCTTTGCTCTAACTGCAGTTTTGTTTTTTTTTTTTTTTTTTTGAGACAGAGCCTCAAGCTGTCCCACTGGGTAGAGTGCTGTGGCATCACGCTCACAGCAACCTCCAACTCCTGGGCTCAAGCGAGTCTCCTGCCTCCGCCTCCCAAGTAGCTGGGACCACAGGCACCCGCCACAATGCCCGGCTATGTTTGGTTGCAGCCGTCATTGTTGTTTGTCGGGTCCGGGCTGGGGATTCGAACCCGCCACCTTAGGTGTACGTGGCTGGCGCCTTAGCAGGTTGAGCTATAGGCGCCGAGCCTCTAACTGCAGTTTTATTCAACTCTCCACCTACGTCGAATCCTGCTTTCCTCACTTCTGATCAGCTCTGAGAGCACTCTTCAGTATAATGCCAGCACTTCAGTTATTATCTCAGAGGCTGTTCTTAAGAAATGCAAAAACGTGTAAGAATACAAAGTCCAAGAGGGTATACCAAACATTTGATGCTTCCTAAAACTTTTCTTTCTTTTTTTGCAAACACTGCTCTTTTACTCTCTCTGGGCGTGTGTTTTAAAGCCTGTACGTTTAGGTTCTGCAGATGGGCCATTTTCGTTGAACTTCTGTTAATACATTTCTAAATCTTTTAGTGCCAAGCCAAGCACCTAATACTAATTCTGCTAGGCTATTGATAGGCCATGAGATTACCACCCAGAACAGACTGGAAACAGCATGTGTTGAGAGCTGAGGAGTTAATGGGGAAGACCATCTTAGCGAGCACACACTAAACCATCTGCAAGACTTCATGTCTCAGAATGCAAGTGACCGGGTGACTGCACTCTCTAAACACAAAAGGAAATGTTTCAAAAGTCAGGCGCCAAGAATGATTTGTTTTGCACTTAGTAAATCCCTTACAAAGCACTCAGATACATGGATTGATCTCCTGGAAGGTTGGCCCCTCTGTCATGCATACACAGATATATGACCCCGGGGGATTCTTCCATTTCCTGGGAAGATAAATGGTATATGATATAACCAAAGCTTGGCATTTACACATTCTTGGGAGATAATTTGAGTTTTTACTTAGGGGCAGCTTCAGGGAAGTTATAAAGAGGTTATGGGGCAGCTTCAGGGAAGTTATAAAGAGGTTATGGGGCAACAATGGAAAAGGAGATGGACAGAAGGCATGAAAAGCAACAGGAAAGGATCATGTCCTAGTATTAGTCCACATTGGCCCTCTAAATACATCATTCATTCATTCATTTGTCTATCCATTCATCCTTTCATCCATCCAGTTATTCAGTATATTCTTGGTCTGGCATCCATTTATAGGAGCAGGTGCTAACATTGACTAGCTTGCCCTAACAAAAGCTGAATTGTCTAAAGTACTTTATTCCTACAAACTTTATCATCTTTCAGTAAAATATTAGAATGATGGAAATGAAATATTAATTTTATGACAACCTGTGGTTCCCTGGAAAGCTATTTTGCAGAGGATACATGACTTAGTGGGCACTTAGTCAAGCAATATGACTCAACAGGACAGGGTGCTCCAGAGAGGGAGACCTGCAGATTCAGGGATTGGTTGGGAGTTCTCACCTGTGAACAACAAAATTTATATGCAAATAAAACAAGCAAACTCACCCCAAATTAGGAGACTCTGTGATTTATTTCTGTTGTCCTCCCTCTGCTGTCCTCTCGCTGCCATTCTTCAGATACATTTCCATGGTGGTCATGGTAGTAGCAGAAGCTTTAGAAGTTTTCTCATTGATTGTATCTGTGGGGACTGCCCTGTTTTAGACAATGCGTATATAGAGATGAACAACTCAGACAGACAACGTCCCTGCTCTCAGGTGGAGATGACCTGCTACTTATTAAGAGAACTGAGTGAAACAAGATCACAAGCCAATGTGTAGTTGTAGACACATTGGCCTGAAGAGTTTGTATTAGATTTATGAATTTGTTTGGGTAAGAATGGTTTACTGCTTAAGATAGCATTTGGTAATATCAAGGTGTTATATTTTTGAAGAATGTAGTAGCTTTATAGAATGCATGGAATATAAAACTGATATTTGTACTTCTATGATTCAGTTATAGAAATATTGATATATATGAACTTGTTGACATTTCAAGGTTAAAAGGAGACTATAGGCTTGATTTCAGACCGGGGAATTGGAGGAGCAAGGATCCATAAACCATTATTTTCTATGGGGTTTTCTCAGCACTTTGTGTATTATCATCATCAGGTGGGAATTCACTAAAGGGGAATGAACTACTGGCCACAGTCACACTGAGCAACAGAGATTCTTGGGAGTAGACTTCTTAATGGATTCTGGAAGAGGGAACATTTCTGTTAGTGCTTTAAAAATAGCCAAGAAACAAGAGTTCTTCTATAAGCAATCTAGTTCTAAGGGTTAAATTTAACTAGAGGAGCCATCAACAGCTGAGAAATTTCTTATCAAATGACCTTGCCCTGCAAAATCCTGTAAACCCCTTAATAGGCAGGCATAATTCCTAGGACAAAGAAAGTATTACTTTTAGAAATTGCCCTTGGATTAGAGGGAGGTAATTGAGATAAAAATGTCTATAGCAATCTTCTAAGACTAACATGGGTATTTTTGATAGCACTATGGGACTCCACAAAATTATTTAAACAACATGACAGTTCTGGCATTTTACACACTAACCTTAAATTTCCTCTACATAAGAGTTAATTTCTTATATTCACCATCTACCTATCACCTATAACTATACTTTAGGAGACTTGTGTAAAAGTGGCTGGTAGGTTTATAAAGTCTCTAAAAAAATGCTGTATACTATTGGTTTTAGAATAAAATCTCTGGGGAGCTTTAGTTTATAAGCTTTGAGTTACACGAGACAGGGCATACCACTTAAGCAGTCAATTTGTATCCTTTGATGAGGATGATTTTTGACTTTGATGGCCTGACATGTAAATAGGAAGAGGTATTATTATTAATTCTTTCCCCATAAGGATCTTTCTATCTTATTGCATTCAATAATGTTCCATGAAATTAACCCATCTTAGTGCTCTGTGGAGAAGGCTGAGAGGCAAAGACTGGTAAGATCATGAGATATGAAGCTAATCACAGATCTTCTTTGTGACTGGTTAGAACTCAAAAGAGATCATATCAGAAGCAATGAAAGGACATCCGTTAACTCAAATTAGACATAAAAAAACAGGAAATTAGAATATAGGCTGTAAGTAATTTCCCTCCCACCAAGGGAGGGTGGGGTTGATGTGGTCCTGAAAGGCTTTCTGAACCTAACATTAGTTATTCTTCAGGAGAATTATTAAATTTAACTGATGAACTGAGGAGCAAGCTTGAGTAAGTCTAGTCGGGTTTTTTTGTTTGTTTTTGTTTTTCTGGTCAATGTTGTTTTAGGACAGAATTGACACCTCGCCTATTTAGCAATCCTATTCAGCCATATTCAACTTATCACAAGAATGGAAAGCAAGTATCTAAGGTCCTCAATACTAATCTGAAACCAATATAAACAACTACATGCCCTCACAAGAGAGAAAACACAATTGAATTCAAGTGGGTGGTGGGGGGAGCAGGGAAGGAGGGAGGGGCAGAGAGAGAGGGATAATGGTGTTTTCATCTAAAGGGTACAATATAGGGGATGGAGCACACCTCTGGGTGAAGGGCTCAACTAGAACTTGAACTTTACCTAACAAATGCAAACAATGTAATGTAGTCATTTGTAGTTTCATAGTAATCTGAAATAAATTTAAAAATAAATAAATAAAAATACAAAAAGTCAAAAAAAAATACCCCAGTCATCTTGAGGAGATGTGTGATATATCTATATTAAGATGCAGTACATTAGATTTTAAGTATTTTTAGAATCTACTCAGAGAATGGTCAATACAGAGATACCTTAAAAGGAACATTAAATTGCGTGGGGGACTAAGGATGCATCTTGTGATGGACACTTACAAAATCTCAGTTATTATTAGAATTTACTTCTCCAGGGCAGCTCCTTAAGTTTTTAATGTGTATGAGTATGATTTGTTACAATTTGCTTGCATGAATCAGGATTCTAAGCCAAGACAGCAGTGAAAACAAAAGGCATTATTTCTCTTACTTGGCCAGAAGGTGTCTTTGCCCCATATTTCCTTGCTTTAGAACTCTGAACCAGAAAACACCATAGAGTCAGTGTTTGTGTTTGGTCTGTAGAAGGTCTGACCCACAAAAGTATTTATGCTACTTAAGAGTTCGTGCTTACCTGATTTACCCAAATATTTTATCCAAATAGTGACCCATGATCAGTTTTGGTAGAGATAGTATAATTTGGTGATAAAAGCATGGTGTTTAGTTAGATCAGGCACATTTGGAAAAGAATCATGGTACTGCCACTTGCTAAATGACAAAGGAAACATTTCACTTCTAAGTAACAGCTGTACCCATATCACAGAGTTGTCAGTGGGATTGAGTAAGATGTCTATATAGGGCTCAGCATAGTAGATGGCACACCAAAAAGTTATCTGCTGGATGTTCTTAGGTAACTCTAGATAATCCTTCTTAAAACAAAAATGAATTTTCTATGTGGCACTTTATAAGGACCATGAAATGATTTTTAGATATTAGCATGAAATGTACATATGGTTTAGTTATTGTTGGTTAAATTGAGAATAAATGTATTCAGATGATGTGTATATTATTACTAAGTGTCTATCATGATGTGTTTCTGTTGTTGGTAAAGTCCTTAACAACAAGCCCAAAGTTGTTTTCCTATTAGTTTCAATCTGTTGCTTCTTTGGTAAACCTAGTTCTTTTTCTCCAATTTGCATTTTCCAGTTCGGCTTCTCATCATGGTTGACCTTGACTGATTGCTTCCTGGTGTCAGTCTGATCTAACTGGATGGAGGTCTTGGACTTCCTGTTTTAAGTTTAGACTTCACAAGGTAGATAGAGCTCTGCCTCACCTACATGGAGCTCATTAACTGATTTCTCTATTTTCTTTAGCAAAAGGCTTAGTCACCCAAGAAAAAATGATGCATATTATTTTTCATTATTTGTCCTTTATATCAGTGTTTGTTCAGTTACTACCACATTCTCGGTATTGTGGTAGGCTCTGGGGAGGTAATGGTAACCTCAGACAATACCTCAAACTAGACACAAGCAAACAGATAGTTAGAATATAGACCATAAGTATAATAATTCCTCTCCCCATTGGTGAGATGGGGTTATAGGGCTTTTTGAATAATCTCAAAGGTAAGACCTGTACTGTAGGATGAGTTAGCCTGACTCAGGGGTATGGAGAGGGATGGAAAAGTATATTCCAGAAAGAGAAACCAGCACATGCAATGATAAGGGAGTAGAGAGAGGTTGATTTTCTCTGGAACTTACAAGTAGAAAAGGCCAGGTTATGTGTGCAAGGATGGGGATTATAAGCAGGAACCATGTTATTGTCTCTTAGGCAAAAAATATCATAATAAACAACTCATGAGTACTTTTAAACAAAGACCTGACTTTATGCAAGTAAGATGTCTATCTTCTTGCTCTTTGGTGTCCTATCCTGACTGCTAAGTAACATGAGTGCTCTTTTTGGAGACAGAATGCCCTCTTTTGTCACACGTTCTGTGTCCTCAAGGAGATTCCTAAGCCTCACTGTGGCCCATGGAATTCTGGATCAACTACACTTCTTTGTTCCTGTCTCAAAGCTCTCTGCGGTGGAATTGGCACTGTCTGCCCAGGAGTGACTGTCTTTTTGACAGGTGGGAAATGGACACCAAAAGCATTTGATAAAATAGTATCTGTTGATCACAACACAAATGCGTATCTGTAGAGATGCACATACGAGAGGAAAGAAGTGGCTGTGCTTTGTAGATAAACTTGTTTAAAGAAGAATTTATTTTTATTTTTTTATTGTTGAAGATTCATTGAGGGTACAGAGAACCAGGTTACCATGATTGCATTTGTTAGGTAAAGTCCCTCTTATAATTGTGTCCTGCCTCCAAGAGGTTTGTCACATACTGTGACCCCTAACACCCTCCCTCCTTCCCTCTTTCTGCTCCCCACTTCCCCCACCCTCCCACCATGTACAAGGTCTTTAATTGTCCTCATATCAGAATTGAGTACATTGGATTCTTGCTTCTCCATTCTTGTGATGCTTTACTAAGAAGAATGTGTTTCAACTCCATCCAGGTTAATATAAAAGATGTAAAGTCTACATCTTTTGTAGTGGCTGAAGAGTATTCCATGGTATACATAAAGCACAGCTTGTTAATCCATTCCTGGATTGGTGCGCATTTAGGTTGTTTCCACAATTTGGCGATTATAAATTGAACTGCATTAAACAGTCTAGTGTATATGTCCTTATGATAAAGTGAATTTTTTTTTCTTTTGGGTAGATGTCTAGTAATAGGATTACAAGATGAAATGGGAGGTCTAATTTGAGTTCTTTGAGGGTTCTCCATACTTCCTTCCAAAAAGGTTGTATTAGTTTGCAGTCCCACCAGCAGTGTAAAAGTATTCCCTTCGCTCCACATCCACTCCAGCATCTGCAGCTTTGAGACTGTGATGTGGGCCATTCTCACTGGGGGTAGGTGATATTTTAGGGTAGTCTTAATTTGCATTTCTCTTATAATTAGGGATGATGAGCATTTTTTCATATGTTGTTAGCCATTTGTCTATCTTTTTGAAGAAGTTTTTAGTGTACTTTCAACCCCCTTCATGGTAAGGGATTACGTAATTGTGGAGATAACTATTCGTAGGTCCATCTCCAGCCTTGATTTAGGGGAACATAACCTTTTTCTAATAGTCTGTCTCTGAAAGGTAAATCCTAGGGATATCATTATGAGAATGGATAATTCCCAACTCCACCATTTTCAGCATCTAACTATGAAAAATGAGGTACTTTCTGCATCAAAAATATTTTCATAATATTTTTCAAGTTAAAACAACAGGCATGAGGTTGCTATGACAAATACCAGCTGAACATTCTCAAGACAAATGTGACTTTTTTATTGGCAATTGGTATCACCTTGATTTAACCTGTTATTATGCCATAGAGAATTTTCTAATTAAACTACATTTCATCTAGAAGTTAGGAGATGAAATGAGCAACAATGACTGTGAAACTGCAAAACAACAGAGACCAAATAGAGATTGGAGAAGGTTTCCAATTGCTCCAGAAGGGTCTCCAGCTTCTTGGTCTAGAACAGAGTAAGGGCCTTTCCATGTTGGAAAGCCACATTAATTCAGCTGTAATCAAATAGGGCCACGTTCAAGAAACTTCAATGAGATATACTTAAAACTGTGCAGTATTTTGTAAAAATCTAACTACTAGGTACTTAATAATTTCAAAAAATGAATACTGTTAATTTTAAAGTAAACTAACCTTTAAAAGACTTAGTTGTGTCTGCTTTTTGTTGAAGAGCATTTGAATACTTGGTTGTAGCATAGAGGTCTCCAGTTTTAGTTGATCCTATAGATCAACAGTCCTCAACATTTTTTGACACCAAAGACCGGTTGGAAGACAATTTTTCCATGGACTAGGGTAGGGGGAATAGTTTTGATAAGAGTCTGCAAGCAGGCTTGGCGCCTGTGGCTCAAGTGGTTAAGGCGCCAGCCACATACACCTATGGTGGTGGGTTCAAATCCAGCCTGGCCTGCCAAACAACAATGATGGCTGCAACCAAAAAATAGCCAGGCGTTGTGGCGGGCACCTGTGGTCCCAGTTACTTAGGAGGCAGAGGCAGCAGACTCACTTGAGCCTAGGAGTTGGCAGTTGCTGTGAGCTATGATGCTACAGCACTCTACCCAGGGGAATAGCTTGAGGCTCCGTCTCCAAAAAAAAAAAAAAAAAAAAGTCTGCAAGCAATTGATTTATTATGGTCTCTGTGCAGTCAAACCTCTCTGCTAATGGTAATGTCTATTTGCAGCTGCTCCCCAGTGCTAGCATCATCACATCAGCTCCACCTCAGATCATCAGGCATTAGATTCTCTCAGAGAGGGTGCGACCTGGATCCCTGGCATGTGCAGGTCACAGTAGGGCTGGTGCTTCCATGAGATTTAATGCTGCCACTGCTGATCTGACAGGAACAAAGCTCAGGCAGTGAGGTGAGCACTGGGGAGCAGCTGTAAATGCAGATGAAGCTTCTCTTGCTTGCAGGCCACCCATGTTCTGCTGTGCAGCCTCATTCCTAACAGGCCACAGATCTCAACTGGTCCATGGGCCCAGATGGCAGCTCTAGATGAGTATCAGTCCTCTGTGACCTTAAAGGCATTTCGACTTAGGTTAGGTAGGAGACTGTAGATCGCAGCAATAAGTGGTTGAAAAGCAAAAATGCATTTTTCAGTCATGTTGCCAAAGGCATGGACATTTTACTGCATTTTCCCATTTTTCAATTGGATCTTCCTTATCATTGAACAATAACTTACAAATGCCATCTGCTGAGATCTCAATCAATTCCATGTCTAGATTTTTAGGTGCCTTGGTGCGGCTGAAATGCTAATTTAAGCGTGTTGTCATGATGCTCAATATCAGCTAACTTTTCATTGTGTTCTCCAATTAATCCATCTATAACAACTGCATATACTTCAAATGGTTTGCGTATGTAATCCTACTCATCAAAGACTTTTGCTAACCGGGGAAAATGTTCATCCCAAGTTTCCCTTTAAAGAAATGTTTTGAAAAATGTAGCGTTTTTTCCCAAAATGATTGGATTCTTTTTTGCCACTTATCAGATATAGACTTAGTTTAACCTTGCCAAGAGATATTCAAGTTGTTTTTATTTCACATGATATCACACAGATATTCTGAAATATTCTGTTCTGTTTGCAAGAGTGCCCAAAGGGAGTAATTCTTCTTAGCAAAGAAAATCTACTATCGTGACCTGTATGGAGTATAACATCTGTGCCAAGTTGGTAGTATCAGTTGATTCACCCAAAACTATTGAATAATATATATTTTCCCCTTGAAATATTGCATGGAGTTGTTCTGTTAAATTGAAGACTAATTTAGGCTGTGGATCAGATATGGTCCTCCTTGAAAGAGGCAGTTGTTTGTAGAGTAGAACCTCCATAGTTGACCACCTCCCTACATTGACCCCCTTCCTTAAACTGACCTAATTTTCATAGGCTGGATATGCAGCATATGTATATATCATGCACAATAGGCCTAGTTCCCTGATGTTGACTACCTCTGTATGTTGAACAGATTGTTATAGTCCCTTGGTGGTCAACTTACAGAGGTTCTACTGTACTTTGTAATGTTATTGGGGTCTAAGTATCTTATTTCTTCAATAGTGTATTCTTTCATAATTTCTACATCACTGAATGGCTTTCTTTTTTTTTCTTTTTTTTTCTGAGTAGTATGTAAACTACTTTATAAGCTATGTCAGTGACATTATTTCCAGGTCTTATTGCTGCTTGAAAGAACTGCCATTGCTTTTCATCTTTCAATTTCTGCTGGACAACCTTTGATGCCTCTCCCTCTAACTTGAAATATTTGTGTTCCTTATAAGTATTATAATGCAAATGAGCAATAATTTTCTTTAATGTTGATACTTGGAGTATCACAAAGCAAGCAAATCATCTTATTTTTAGCAGAAACAAAAATATATTGTAATTCCCAATCCTCATTAAAAAATTTTTTTTCCTTTAGCATTCTCTTGGTCTTCTTCAAAGTGATGGTCTGTTAACCAGATAGAATTAAACAATACTGCTGAACTGTGTAATTATTCACAAATTTCACTTGAAACAGAAACATAATGTACCGAACACAATGCACCATGTCAAAAGCTAGTAACAGACTGGTATACTCAACCTCATAAACTCTCACCAACCAGCCTCTTGAAGTCGTGGCACTAGTCAGGTAGGGGAAGTCAGAACTAAACCATGAGCACATAGTCTAGCCTTCATGGCTTACTAATGTTCTAATTGTGCTGGTCAATTTAGGAGGATTATTCCACTGAAATTTATTTTATTCTTTGGTATTTTTAATAGGTTTATTTTTAAAGTAAATATAAAAGGTAAAAAAAATGTATGAATAAAAATAAAAGGATTTGTTCTTTAAAATTTTGGATTCAGTCAAAAGGTCACAAGTAAGGACCTAGAAGGCCAATGTGGCCTTAAGGCCTGGTCTAGACTGAAGGAGAAAAATAGTAGCTATTATTTCAGGTGCATTGTCTGTTTGCTCCATGAAAGGCCAAGTCTCTTGCTTCCTGCATAATCATTTTATATGCACTTTTGTCTCTGGCCCGACGTAACCACTGTAGAAGTTGTTGGAATGGGATGGGGTAACGTGTGAGAGAAGGTTTTATAAATTTTAATGTGCTGTACAAATGTGTGTTGGATTCTTTTTGCCAGCTTCTGTGTGAGGAGTCTTCGGGAAGCAGTTTACTGAACTGATTTTAAGAGTGTGGGTTTTGGGTCTAGGCTCTCCCATCTCCCCACTGTTGTTTGTGCTTGGTTTTCCTCCCCACAATGGAAAGAATAATAGACCCAAGCATCTGGGAACTGTAAGCAGTGAGACTGAAGTGTCGAATGAAAGGGTAAAGCAATGAGAGATGAGGTGGGGTTTGCTTGCTGGCTCCCACTGGCCTCGCTCACATTGGTTCCCTCAGCTGAAATTAATCGTGACACTTAACTGGTAGGAGTGCTATGAGAATTAAATGAGGCAGCACATGTAAAATGCTTAGCGCTTCAGAGCAGGAGTTGCTGCTGTAGTGATCATACTCAGACTCACTGGAGGACCAAACCCATTCCTATGTTTGTTACCCTGCAGACCTGGGGTCAGGGCCACATAGATTTTAAAAATCAGTTTGATAAAGTTGTTTTCACACATGTAAAATCTTTGCTAAATGTAAATACTAAAGTATAGCCACTCTGGTCACAATGCTGGGAAAGGGATTTCCTCTGCTTTATTCAGTAGAGCAGGAAGTGCCAGCTCACCTCATTCTGCTTGGGAACCAGCTTTAGCTTCAGCTCATGATGCTGGTGTCTTTACCTGGTAACTATCACAATGTCAGTGACTTTGGTGGGTAATGGTGGCAGCATGCTAATGGGTAAGCACGATGACATAAGACAGCCTTAGTGTCTTTCAAAGGTACCCATGGCTTTGGCAGTTGCAGGGGACAGTGCCTTTAGCTTGGTGCTGTAATCTGAATGTTTGTGTCTTCTCAAAATTTGTACTGAAACCTCAGACCCAAGGTGATGGTATTAAAAGGTGGAGCCTTTGCAAGGTGATTAGGTCATGAGGGCTCCACCCTTGTGAATGGGATTAGCGCCCTTATAAAGAGGATTGGACCAACCTGTTTGACCTTACATTTTGTTGGGACACAGAGAAGTCACTACAAGGAGCAGGCTCTCACCAGACACCAAATCTGCTGGTGCATTTGTGTCAGACTTCCCAGCCTCCAGAACTGGGAGCAGTACTTTCCCATCATTTATAAATTACCCATTCTAAGGTATTTGTTGTAGCATCCCAGCTGGCGTAAGGCATTTGGAGAACCACATGAGACAGCACCCAGGCAAGGTACACCAGCCCTTCATATTTGTTTGATACTGAAAATGATGGCAGTGGGGAGCAAAGGGCCCCATCACAAGCTTTCAGTGTTGGGTTTGGACTTCCAAGCCCTTATTAGGATTATTTACTTCTCTCATACTCAATTATTTTATGCTAAGACCAGGTAAGTCTGTATCAACAATAAGCAGACACATATGGCCTCTGGAGGATCTTTGACCTTTCCTGCCTCTCTTTCTCATACCTCTTCAGCAAGGTGTAGGGAAATAGAAAGGGGCAGGTGAAGTTTCCATTTGTGTAGGCTGTGCCTCTGGTGAAATCAGTTTGACAACACTTGGGATACCGGTGTGGCACAGATAACTCCCTGAACACACAGGCAGAGATATGGACAGATAGTAGGAGTGTTCATTCATTCACTCACTCGAAACATTTAATCACCACCTGCTCTATAGTGGGTCTTGTTCTGAGAACAAGGAATGCAGCAGAAAATACAAAGACAAAAATCCTGATCCTAACACTTACATTTTACAGGGAACACTGACTATGACCAAAGAAAGAAAAATAGATGGTGAAGATGATGGTATTAAGTGCTGTGGAGAAAAAGGAACCAAGGAAGGTTATGGAAAACAGGGAGTTGTACTCTGAGACAAAACATATGTGATATGTTTTTCTGTGTCAATGTGCAGAGTCGCGGCAAGACAATCAAGAGGCAGCAGCTGGTACCGTGGGTCCCAGCAGCAGATCTTCCACTCAGAGTGGTGATTCCACGTTCCACACTCGAGTCTGAGACCAGGGCTCCTTTCTTAGATTCTGCCCTTGAAACGTGTTTCTTATTCAGTGTTAGAGATGACTTTCCCCTGGGTTCTGCCCTGACATCTTCACCTGATCCCCCAGGCTGTGCCCCTTCTGAACTGGTTTTGGAGGCATGTACCATGTATAAGCAAACCGTGAATATATGTTTGTACTTTTCCCTCTGCAGTCACATCACATTATAACTAACTGAAAAGCCTCATTCCTATTATTTGAGACTGTATGACCTAAGTCATCAGGAATAGTGAAATCAAATCTCAGTTTAGTACATTATTTCAATATATTTTCTCTTTTCTTTCTCTCTCTCACTCTTTTTTTTGAGACAGCATCCTGCTCTGTTGCCCAGGCTGGAATGCAGTGGCATCATGGTAACTCACTGCTACCTTGAATTCCTGGGCTCAAGATCTTTCTGCCTCAGCATGGGTTTACAGGCATGCCCCACCAAGCCCAGCCAATTTTTTTCTATTTTTTTTTGGTAGAGAAAGAATCTTCTCTACAAAAGTTCAAGTGCCCAGGCTGGTCTTGAATTTCTGACCTCAAGCGATCCTCCCTTCTTGGTCTCCCAAAGTGCTAGTCCTGAGCCATGACTCCTAGCCAAAAATATTTTCTTATCCAGTTTTCTTGAGAACTACCAATAGATACTTTTACTGGTATGAATTTTATTTTCTTTATTTTTTTCTTTCCCTATCTTTTCATGCGGTACTGATAAGCAGTAAAGTATCCATTGTGGCCTTTTAAATTTAGAAGGAGGCCAAGAAAAGCAGGAATGTTCTACTAAAAAAGCACTCAAAAACATTTTCTGCTTACACTCTAGCCCATGAAAAAGGAACATTAAAATTTGAAATCATAAACAGTTAACTGCTCTTTCTAACTTATGACTGACTCTTTCAGCAATGTATACAATTGTATATTGTGCTTTTCTTTAACTGTCTGAATGTTATGAAGCTGATGTAATCTTTGGTACTAATTGCCAATCCTTCAAGAAAAGGTTGTTGACATAAGAGAATGTCATCTTTTCATTTTTCCTAACTGTACTTCATGCCCCACATTATATACACACATAACACAGAATAAAAACACACACTGGAAACATTATGAAAAATATTTCCCACTGGAGGAAAGAGGCTATGAGTAGGAGTAAAAAATACCTACGCTCAGAATGGAAATGATTTATGAGCATGAAGGACTGGGTTTTGGGTGGGCCACAAAAGATTCGGTAACCCAAATAATGTCTAGAAAGTGTACACATTTGGTAAATATTACTGAGATTTTATCATGCTCTTTTGTTAGTTTGTTGAACAAATACTTCCTCCACTGTAGAAAATAAAAATTAGGATACATTTAGATAGAATGAGGTCTTTATAAACTGCCTTTTACAATAAGAAAACATTAATTTTGTTCATAAAATTCTATACTGTTTAACAGTTCAGTTTTTAAATTCTTTTCACTTTCTATGCTGACTATTTTTTACTTATTAAAAAATAGCGTTCATTGTATTATTATCTTTTAACCTTCTTTTTCCAAGTTAAACATTCAGTAGTAAAAGCTTAAAGTCCTGGAGGTTTTTTTATTTTTCTTTTTTAGAGACTGGGTCTCACTTTCTCACCCCTCTAGAGCATAGTGGTGTCATCATAGTTCTACCTCAAATTCCTGGGTTCAAGCTACTCTCCTTCCTTCACCTCCTAAGTAGTGGGGAAAACACCATGCTTGGCTAGCCTGTCTTTCTTTCTTTCTTTCTTTCTTTCTTTCTTTCTTTCTTTCTTTCTTTCTTTCTTTCTTTCTTTCTTTCTTTCTTTTTTTCTTCCTTTCTTTTGAAAATGGGCCTTACTCTGGCTCAGGCTCAAACTCCTAGCCTCAAATGGTCCACTCACCTTAACCTCCCAAAGTGCTAGGATTATAGGACTAAGCCATTATCCCAGGCAATAGTCTTGGAATTTTAAAAGGAAGGATAAATCCTATCTAATATCTTTTTAGTTTTTATTAATTTTACGTGAACTATATTTGCCATTTCTGTCTGTAGTGTGGAAAATTAAAAGTAATCAATTGCAGTCTAGAAATCCAATTTAATCCCATTTTTTGTCTTACTTAAAAATCTTCCTTAATAAAACATAATGTTTCAAGTTTTCCTCATTTATGTTTTCCTATGAATAAACACCTGACTGTCAGTTCTTAGAGGTCAAGCATTATTTTCATATTTAGTGTCTGTCAGCGTTACTCCATTCTTTGTCGGATCCAATGCAGGTGAGTTGGATTTGCTAAAAGACATATTCCACCTCACATAACAACTGAATCGCAGAGGTAAATACAAACTATTTAAATTCAAATCTAAAGAGCACTAGATTTGGGCGACGGTAAATTTTGAAGAAAGGTCTAGGTGTGAGTAAACACAGGTCTACCCTTCATCAGCTGTGTGGTCTCAAGTTGGCCAATTCAATTCCTTTCCAGTAGAATGAGTACACTGATGATTACCTGTGTCACAGAGAACACTATGAGATGATGTCTATAAATATGCCTATAATCTGTAAATATGATTTACAAACAACTTATCCATTTTTTTTTTCCCTGCATTCTACTTCTGAGTCTGATACCAAGTTGCTATGGGAATTCCACAAGCCATTTTACATTTCCAAATCATAGCTTCATTTGGAAAATAAAGGTGGATTTATTTATTTATTTGTTTATTTATTTATTCTGGGTAGGATTCTTTAAGTCACTTAATTATTCGGAGCAAGTCAGAGAACAGAATCTTCTCTCTTTCAAGGAATTTAATAGGCATCAGTTAATGAGAGAAGTGATTTGTGCAATCAGCTTTAAAAATTGTCTTTCCTCTTAACTAGAATAATCTACCAGTTATTACACATCCTCACATGGTTTACGGTGGTAACTCATTGATGTAACAGCTCTTTAAAGAAGATTAAAACTCAATCTTTGTTATGTTCTCTAGAGTTGTAGTGTCCAATTTTTTATTATATATCCTTATCTATTAAGAATTTTAAGCCTTTATTTTCAATAATAACTATTGATGAATACTGTTTTTGTACAGTAATGTAATTATAGTCATTTATTTATGTAAGCATATAATTATGTATGTTTTGCAACATATAATTTACAAATTAGAAAAGAATACAGTAAAGATGAGAAAAGATAGCATCTCGGGTGCAATATACATTTAGGGCAGAACTCACATTAATAATGTGAATATATGGCATCTATTAAATAGTACTGTTAATAATCTTGAATTACCCAGCTTCTTATTGGCAGATCTGGTTTGATTGGCCATGGTCTGTACATTGTTCTGAGACAGATAATGAGATCATGCTAGGATAAGAGTATTAACTTTGTATTAACTTTGCTTCTACTTGGCCAAATATCAAGTTCATCAAATCTTTTTTTTTTCCTTGTACTTTTAGGAAAAACGGCTTGCTTACTTATGTGAAAATTTGTTTAGTTAATACTAAGTAATATAATCTATAAACCAAGATACTTGTGCTTCCCAAGACAGTGGTGTGTTGTGAATATTTTAGAAATGAATGTGGGCTCTGCCACTTCTCCCAAAGAAATGTGTATAGCAGAGGTGACAGGTGGCCTCTTAAGTCAAAGGCCTAAGGGAGGATAACAAGGGAAGGCTCTAATAATAATCACATGTGGGATAAAATAAAACTTAATACATTTCTTACCTATAGATGAACAACAAATATAAAGGAACCCTATTTTTTTTTAAATTTGGATCCAAGTGGTTTATGTTCTCCACTCTTTTTGAAATATTCCATGATAATATGTATACCCCAATGTGTTTCAAATGTTTAGAAAAATACACATATTATTGTGATAAAACATATGCGTTTATTACAAGCATATGGAAACACAGTATTTGAATTAAAGAGGATAACATAACATATACATAAAAAGAAATTCGATGTTTTATTTCCCTACCACTGTGAGTTGTTTTGTGTATTTTACTTTGGAGAACAGTTTTCCAGGGAATGAAGACCCTGTTGGAAGAAATTTATGCTTGGTTTTTAAGGAAAGGAGAAGAAATATGAATGACTCTGGAAAAAGAAGTGACCAAACTAGGTGACTATGTTTAAGAGTTTTATTTTCCTTTTTTGTCTTTCCAGAAGCAATCATGATAAGAAATATGAGCTGGATCCTCTGTTCTCTCTGTTCTTCCCTTATCACTTGAATTCTCAAGCCCCCAATGGATTCTTATCATTATTCAGAACTTTAGATTTGATTGACAAATGCTCTATCTAAGAGAAACTATTCTTTATCTTCAAATCTGTCTCTTGAGATGAAAAGCAGGCCCCTGAATCTACAGACTTAGGAACAGGGTCACTCTGTCAGGGCGACATGGTGAACGGGATCATGTTGAAGGACGACTTTCTGTCCTCTGAATCACAAATCGTGGTAGTAGCTGAACAAGTGTACTATTTTTGTTCCTGAACTTTGGGAATAATTCTGGTATAAACAGCATGTAAGGATGTATGTGTTCATTGAACAGCAAGCTTATTTTAACCCACAAAATAATATACCTATTTCTTTTCCTTCATAAATTTAATTTATTATAGTAATACCTACATCTGCTAGGAATAATTACATTAATTCAAAAACTGAAAATTATTTTCTTTATTTGGTTGCATAAATAAACAATTGACTACTTCGGCTTTGGGATAAGCATGGTCAAATGATAACTGCATTCCCATTTTTGGTATCAATTTCCATTACTCTAATTTGTTCAAACTCCTTTGTATGTGCAGTAGTCTCTCATTAGATCAGGCATTCCTAAAATGGTATTAATTAGCATGTGTAAATCTACCTTGAAAACTCATTTAATTTTATAAATTATACTACTCTATGATGGTATCCCTGGAGCTTCATCAATCCTCTGATTTCTAAATAATTTTGAAGTGAAAAGATTTTTAGTAAAAAAAAAATACACTAAACTCCTCTTCACAATCATATTTAGCAGGAAAGCCTTGCATCAAAGCCTCTCAAGTGTCTCTCAAATGGTTTCAGAGGAATAGTTTTATCCATCCAACCTGCATAACGCCTATTAAGTGCCAGGTTCCTATTTTTAAGGAGGAGATACTTCAGCAGGAGATACTAAGGTACAAGTAAATTTAATACTACTAATATAAAATAGCATAAAAATAATATAATACCAATATGAAAAGTTTTCTTTTGAGGGTGGTGCCTGTGGCTCAAGGAGTAGGACGCCGGCCCCATATACCAGAGGTGGTGGGTTCAAACCCAGCCTTTGCCCCAAACAACAACAACAACAAAAGTTTTCTTTTGAAATCCAGAGGATTGGAGTAGAACTTGGGATAGCTAGGAGTGTAGGAAGATGTCAAAGAGATTTTCACAAAGGGTGAAATGGTTTATCTTGACTTTGAGGTCAAAAGGGCTGAATGGCATGGGACAGGGGAAATTTCATGGGCTGTACCATGGAGAGCAATGGCCTGTTTAGGAAAGAAGTTAGTTCAGTGTGGCTAATATTATAATAAGAGTCAACGGGGGTAGAGAAAGGATGATAGAGGGTAAGGCTGAGAGATAGTTTGGGGTCACAGTCTGAACCTGACAGTAGAGATAAGTTTCGATGATGATGAATCATCTACCACAAGGGTGAGAAAGAGACAGTTTGATGGAAAGTGATGGTTCAAAACATTCATGGTAAGGCCCTTTTTTGTACTCAGTAGAGAAACCTGCAGTTACAATCCATTATGAGAAAGAGGAGGATATAGTGGCTGTGATTTTGAAGATACTAATCTAAAGTTTCTAAGCAAAGAATAGACATAATAAGATCTGTAATTTGGAGAATAAAACAAACAAAACACCACTCTCAATGAGAAAGATGTATTGAAAGGGAATGAAATTAAAGACTAACTTGAAGGTTATTGCAGTAACTCAGATATGCGACGATATGGCGTGAATTAGAATAGTGATAGAGAAAATGGAAAGGAAGGGGCACTTCAGAAGTATTAGAAGGGTTCAAACCCCCTTTGATGACTGATTGGATTTGGAAAGTAAAAGAGAGAACAGCCAAAGACTCTCGGAGCCTTTATCCAGTTTGGGGATTTGAGAAGTTGCTGAGATAATCATTTACCGATGTGTAACAAACCACTCCAAAATCCAGTGACTTGACAACAATTATTTAATAACCGTGTGACTCACGTGCAGTTCTCCTGGTGCACTTTGGGTGTCTCTTTGTGACTTTGCTTCAGGCTTGTCCCCTGAGGCAGCACATCCTGTGACTGCAGATCCGAGGTGGGGCAGGTGGGGCAACTTTTCCTTAGACTTAGTGTATCTCTCACCCTCCCTGTGTGATGGGCTAGCCAGGGCATACCTTCTCACGACAGGGGCAGAGCTACAAGTTAACAAAAAGGGACAATGTAAAGTATTCTTCCATTTCTGGCTACATGTCACTGACAAAAGGAAGTCCCAAAGTGGGCAATTCCAAAGTGAAGAGACAAGAAAGTTCACTCCACTCACAGTGAGGTCATGACAAGATGCTAGGATGATCAAGAATTAGACACAGTAATGGAATCTTCCACATTGTGGCACCAACAAAAAAAATTTTTTTAATGAAAGAAATACTTGTAAATAAATCTTTAAGAAGCAGAAAATGCTTTATTTTGTTGTACTGTGTCTGTGGGTACTGATGAATGAGTTTGGAGCCTGGAGAATTAGCCAAAGGATAATTAAACTTAAATAGCCTGTTTTAAATGAAGAACTATAGCTCTCTAGGTTGTTTGCACTGGACTGCTTCCAGGCAACCCCTCTGCAAATTATTTTCAGCCACTAAAATCAAGAAAGGAGGCATGGGAATTCAGTCTGGAATGAAAAAGCCATCAAGAGGAAATTATCAAGTTGTCTAAATTAAATCTTTTACTTATTTGGTGAAAATAATACTAAAGTCATGGTTAATTTGGTTAAAGTAGCAAATTTGTACTATTTTAAGGTTATCAAAATTCCAATCTCTTTATGTTTTGAAAACATGCAGAATGTTTAGGGCTTCTAGACTATAATGATGATGATTTGAGGAAATGATGAAAATATACAAAATAAAGTTCATATAGTTTATGTTGAATTTCATGATATTACAAATATACATTTTGACACTTTAAGAAGAACTAGAGCAAGTACTGAATTTTAAGACCTTTATATCTGACCCTGTGTTGCTGAATGATTTAATTTAATTTTTTTTTTTGAGACAAGGTCTTTCTCTGTTGCCTCGATTAGAGTGCAGTAATGTCATCATAGCTCACTGCAACCAACACTTTATGTTCCATCAGAATTGCTTTTGAGGTTGGTTAATATGTTCCCTGAGAGAGTCAGAGATATAGAAATTACTGTAATACGCTGGTAAAGGAGAGGATGCAAATGAACATGTCCTGTAGATGAAAATGCCATTAAACTTCTTAACTTTTTATGCATATAGCTATTTATCTATCTATAGCAGGAAGTGATAAAATAGAATACTTATAAGCAATGTAAAAACCTGCATAAAAAACAATAAAACACAAAAATAGATTTGAAATAATGGAAAAGCATGTCCATGTTTTTTTGTTGTTGTTGAAAGAGAACACTGAGGAAGAAGTCAGTTCTAAGTTTATTGTACATTCAATGCAATCTCTATAAGGAATATCATATTTTGTTATGGACCCAGACAATAGACTGTAAAATTTATTTGGAACAGCATAAAATGCAAGAACATTCAAGAAAATGCTGAAAAATAGGCGCATTGGGGGGAGAAGACCCTATAAGATTAAAATATATTTTGAAGTCTTTATGATTAAAACAGCATATGTTTTCTCATGCAGAGAGACAGATAAATTATTGCAACACATAAAATTAAAAATAGATTTAATGTTGCATATGGAAAGTTTTTTGAGATAAAGCACTATCTCAAATTAGTCATGGAAAAATAGAATTTTCATTAATTGATGTGAAGATAACTAGACGAGCATATGAGATAGTAAGATTAGAACTAACTCTCATTCTATACATTATTCTAAGTTTTAGATAGATTAAAAGATAATGATATAAATGATACATACAAATACTACAAGTAAACATAAGGATTTTTTCTTTAATCTGGGAGCCGTGTAATCTTTCCTAACCATGACTCAAAATTCACATCTAATAAGAGAAAGATCGATGCATATTATTAAATGAAATCGATTAATGAACCAAACAAGAACCTTATGTGGCCTGAAGAATAAAACGTAAGTGATCTACAAAGAAAAATGCCAAATCTGAAAAAGAAATAATTTGAAACTACCTTCACAGTGAGGTTAATACACCTAATATATGATAATAAGAGCGTCTGAAAAAGAAGAAAAAATTGAAACTTCATAGAGAAGTGGGCCAGAATTAGAAAAAACAATTCACAGAACAAAAGTAGGAATAATTCTTAGACATAGGGAAAGATGTTTAACTTTAGTCACAAGAGAAATGAAAATTAAAAATTCACTGAGATACCATTTCTAACTTGCCAATTAGAAGAAAATCCCCAAATTGGCAACATGACATGCTAGTAAGGTTGTGAGGGGGAAAGGTACTTCATATATTATCAATGGGAATTTGACAACATCTAGCAAACTTCTAAACGCATGTATCACCTGGCCCAGAGATCTTCTAGAAATAGATTCCAACAATACAGTAGCAAAAGTACAACTATTTATTATAGCATTATTTGCAATAGCAATGAAAATATCCTGAATGTCTATCATAAGTGGAACCAGTTGACTAGAGCATGGTATATCCATACAACAGAGTATTTAAAAGCATCTGCTTACTGCTAATATCTCTAGAAACTGTTAGCAAATGATGTTTAAGGCACATTCAGTGCAGAAAAGCACCATAGAGAAAGGTATATATAGTAGACTATGTATCTCAGAATTTTTTATAAATATATACGTATTTTAAAAAAACATTAAAGCTGTAAGGACAAACCATAAAATCAGTTCAATAGTTACCTCTAGGGGGAAGGGAGTAACATGGGAAAGAGAACAGAGATTGAAGTTAGATTCCTCTGACTATACTTTATTTGGTTGACTTGGGACCAAAGTCCCTGGGTTTGGGACTATGATTTACATGAGTATATGACAAAGTTAAAATGAAAACAATAAGGAGTCTTTAAAATTTAAAAGCAAGATTAAATGAATGAACCAAACTGTATGTTGAGCCGGTAGCTTAACTGAAATCTGAGAAATTGTTTCAAGTAACTTTAAAATTTAGTTATTTTCCTGTACATACTTATCACTAGTTCCCTAGTGGAATATATCCCAAGGCTATCCTAAGAAAAAACAAAAACAGATTGCATTAATATACACAACTATGATTTAATAAATAAACAAACAAAAAAAAGAACAAAACAAAAAATATTTTCAGTAACCTTTTGTTTATTATATTGAAATTATTGTAATGTGACATGCACACAATTTAGTACGTATGTGTACACTATACGTGATACACAAGCCACCTAACCAAGTTAAAAACATTAAAAAATTAAAACCATCCCTCTCTCCTTTCCTTCCTGCCATCCTTCCTTTCTTTTTTACCTTTGCCTGTGAAGACCTAGGGATAATATCTAATCTAAAACCAAAGAGCATTCCTAGTCCCGAGACTGGCCTTTGTATATATATACCTTTCCACTTAGTAATAAACTTCTTAAACAAACAGCTGACTCCAAGTTTTAAGATGGACCTAAAACATCTTATTGTACCACAAAACAAAGGAGCTAACAAAAACAACTGGGGTTATGTGTCAGAAGGACTCAGGAGCCAAAGAACAGATGAATTACAGTATCAATAATTATAATAAGTAGAGTTTTATGAAATATGAACTGAAACATTATTACACTTGAAAAAAGTTAAACAATCAGATCAAGTCCCTAGATGTATTTACCAGTAAGCAGGAAATATGCGGAACCTGGGAATACACATGTTAAATGACACTATGGAGAGGCAATTAGTGAATTCTAGAATAAGGAAAAACCTACAGGAAAAAAGACCAAGATTTCTTAAAAATAATTTGCAAGGAAAAAAAGGCTGAGCCACACACAAATTAAGGGAGATTTAGGAGAAGACATCAAGTGAATGAAAATTGTGGGCCTTGTTTGAATCCCAATTAGAACCAAGTGATTATAAAAAAAGAATATTTATGAGGCTAACTTCGAAGAAGTTTGAACACTGACTGGATATTTAACGTCAATAGAGAATTTGTGTTAATTTTCTAGGTGCAGATAGTGGTATTTTAAGAAAGTTAATGATGCATTCTGAAATACATATGGAATATGCGTGAATGACATATCTGATATTTGCTTCAGCATAATCTAATGGGGTGGAGGAGGGGGGCAAAGTTGGAAATTACTGGTGAAATAAGAGTTCATTTTTGTTATAGCTGGAGTGCAGGGACATGGGACATACTGTGCTCTCTACTTTTGTGTGTATTTGAAGTCAACCATAATAAAATGTTAAAAGAAGATAAAATGCCATTGAAATGATCTTTGTTCTCATGCTACCAGATCAAATAAAACTGATGATCATATTTTAGTTTTACTCTCAATGTAATCAGCAGACAATAAGGTGACATCAAGGCCTTAGATGCAAACTGAGTTACATGCTACAAAATAGTGAGATGGTTCAAATGTCTATGAAGCTTTGAAAAGTGCTGCCTGGCTTTTGTAGAAGTAGCTTGAATATCTTTAACATCGCAAGCATAACATGACTTTTACAAGAAGTTCTCAGAATTTTGTCATTGGGTCTCTACTATGAAGACACAGGTGATAAGGGGTATTCACCCAGAGAGAAATGAATAACAAGAGTGCCACTAGTTCATTAACTGTTGAATCAGGGGAGCAACCTAGTGGTATGGTTGGGAGCAAAGGCTTTGGAATTAGTCAGACTATTATTCATTTTTCATTATTTGCTCTTTACTATTCCCTGTGTGAATGAAATTTACCATTGGTATCCTCATCTGAAAATTAGGGCAAATGATGCTTACTGAATAGGGTTGTTATAGAGATTATAGGATGTATACAGTGCCTGGTACATATGAAGGGATTTAATCATTGTAATAATCCTTATTGATATTACAAATTGGTTATGATTATTATCTAAGAAGCTGAAGCAGAATTCTAAGCTCAAAGAGGAAAACAGAAAGAAATCTAAAATTCTCTGTGGAGTATAAAACTTGTGGGTCATTGATAACAAGTGATATTTTGTATTGTGTGCTGTGCTAGAGAAGCTTCAGATGTCTTCTTTTCCAAGGAGTTCTTACTTCCCAGGTAGGACACCTTGACCTCTCAGCAGATAACTAAGAAAGACTTTTCTTTGATGAAAATAGGCAGTTTGCAATGCAGTGGGTCTTAAATATGGGCTAAGAAAGACCTGTCCTGTTGCCAAACCTTTTCCCATGTATTTTTTGACTAAATATGCTACTGGTAAAAGAATCTGGCAACCACGCATTTGGGTTACTTTGTTTGCCATATAAATAGAAGCACAGAGATATACAAAAAGAATAAATAATGATAAGTGTGTATAAAGAAGGGGAAGATGTAATATGATCAGATATGATCAGAGGACATTTCCCAAAGTAGATGACATTTGAACATGATCTAAAAGGATGAGGGGGAGTTTGTCAGGAGGACAAAGTGAGGAGGACAATCTAGTAAGAGATCACAGAACAAAGAAAAGTATGGAGATCTGATCACTTGGATAGAACCTTAAGTTCTTCAGGCACGTGGGATAGCACAAGGTGAGCCTAGGAAGGTGGCTGAGTACAGCTCTTTTTAGAGGACTTTTTCTGCTTTAGAGTTTGTCCTTTATTTTCTTGGCATTGTTGAATGTATTTTTAAGATGGGTGTTAGTCATGATTGTAGTAGTGATTCAGAGAGATGCCTGATGGATGTCTGGAGCAAAGGACATCATCAGAGAATAAAATTACAGAGGTAAGTTAGAAGATGTTGAAAATATTCTAGAGCTGAGAGTTTATGTACATTTGGTGAACTAATAGTATTTGTAGGGAGGTGGTGACAAATCCAAACTTAAAAGATACTTGGAAAGAAGAATTTTAATGATCAAGATAGAGTAAGATTGGGTAAACAGACACTTTGAAAGTGGAGATGTCAAATGTTTCCTTTATTGCCATACGTGTCATGACCTAACTCACTGGTAAGTTGGACATGGAAAACAGTGGGGAAGGGTTGGGTTATCTACAGACCCACACTAGTCAAATGTGGTTGTGAAGAGCAAATCAGTGAAAGCAAGGGGTATCACAGAAGGGTGTTTTAGGAAGCACAAAGCACCGTATTGAAGAGGATAAATCTAATTATGTGGGTCAAACTTATGCCTAACCCAGGCTGCAGTGTTAAGTGCTCTGAGAAAATCATGTTCTCTGTTATCGGGTACGATCTGAATTCACAGGGATTCTTAGAAGAAAATCAAAATTAACCTAGGGGGACAGATGTCTCAACTAGTATTTCATCACCTAGGGATACATAGGGAAGTGCTGAATTCAAGAGGTTGGATGATGGGCCTATTTGTTACAGAGTCTCACCCGAGGGAGCCAGTAGGGGCACAGGAGCATATGTGTTCACAGGCTGCCAGGACTTGCTCAACCCACAAGCTCTCACACATAGGCAAGGATTACTTCTCTACTTTGGTTACAAGTGTGAGTGAGCTGCTAATATATCCTGCCAGCCTCAGGTCCCACTTATTTTTATTTTATTTCATTATTTCATTACTTTAATTCAGACTAATTGAAGGAGACCATAATAGGCAGAAAGCAATTGGAACCACAATCAGAAAGAGAGGGGGTTGGCTGCTAGATCCCAGAGAATTTCTAGTGCTGGGTTAAGGAGTACTGATGATCTATTTTAGTAAATGGACATTTTTGAAGGATTTTGCTCATAGGTTGTCTCAGTGTTTAAGCACGTGCTTAGAACATTCTTGCTTATAGAAGACATGTGAGATTGCATATAGGGTGAACAGACCCTCTCCCAAGAGGAATTTGAAGACATGCAGCATACCTATAGACTGTCAGGAGATCTAGGTAGCCGCAAATCAAGCTGGTAACAAAAGATCTGAACAAAGCTATTTGTGGAGGAGCCAAGAGTAAAATTGCAGTTAATGACAGATCCCAGGAGCAGAGGAGTAGAAATGACTACTGATTGTGGACTGATCCATCAACCCATTGAAGCAATTTGTCTGGAACCTCTACAAACACCATGACCTTAGGGCATGCAAACTAAGGCCATCTTTGGTGCACCTACCTACTGTAAGACCTTTTGCTATTTAAATACATAATCTTCTTGGAAGTGGTCCAGGTTTTCAGATGAATTTTTCAATAGAGTGAGCAGTATTATAGTGAGGTTCTAGAAATATGTCCATTTAGATGGAGAAGGGCTAAATACACCCTTTGCATGTTCTAATGTTGGGGACACCTTGGTAGTAGCGTCTGGGGCATTCAATTGCTTCAGCTAATGGAGAATAGGACAAATGAAGGTGCAGAGATTCCTTAAACTTTATTTTCCGTCAATGTTTTCAGCTTTATAACACTTTGCTAAAGTATTTATATTCAGTTTTTGACACAATTTCTGAACCTTCCTTCTCTTCAGATGCTCACACAGAAATGGAGTAGGGAAGATCCGAAACAAAGAACTGAAGCAGTTTAGAAATGACAGCATCACCCCACCTGCTTCATATGGACATCAGAAGAAGGTACTTTGATTTGACTCAGTACCTTTGATTCAGGTCATTTATTCTTCTCTAGGCTTGGCATCAGTCCATGCAATAATTAAGTCCAATTGTAAAAACAAAGCAGGAGTGAGCAAGGAGGTGGTTGCCAGAAACTCTTGGATGGACCCTGGAGTCAACCTTTGGACTTAGGCGGCCAAATCTTTATGTAAAAGTCTAATTAGGTATTGATCTCTAAACACACTTTTAGGCCACTTAGAGACAAATGATGCTATGATGATGGTCTGTAACAGGAAAGGTGAGAAGAACGTACTCTAAGAAAACATTATAGTGAAAATGCAAGGGAGGAACACGGGCATTCATCCACAGCCATCCAGTGCTGTGTCATATAGAAAATGATGACAATATATTCATAATTCTTTTTTTTTTTTTGTAGAGATGGAGTCTCACTTTGTTGTCCTTGGTAGAGTGCCTTGGCATCAGAGCTCACAGCAACCTAAGCTCTTGGGCTTAGGCGATTCTCTTGCCTCAGCCTCCCAAGTAACTGGGACTACAGGCACCCACAACAATGCCTGGTTATTTTTTGTTGCAGTTCGGCAGGGGCCAGGTTTGAACCCACCACCTTCGGTTAATGGGGCCAGTGCCTTACCCACTGAGCCACAGGCACTGTCCTATATTCATAGTTCTAAAAAGTAGAGAATCACTGTTCACAAAGAACATTATGTAGTCAATAAATAATTGAAACTGAAGTTCCTCACTGCTTCTATTGACCTTTTAGTCAGGAAAATGAAAGTTTTTAAATTAAGCTTAAGATCTTCATAAGTGGCTCAGCACCTGTGGCTCAAGTGACTAAGGCACCAGCCACATATACCTAAGGTGGCAGGTTCGAATCCAACCCAGGCCTGCCAAACAACAATGACGGCTGCAACCAAAAAGTAGCCAGGTGTTGTGGCAGGCGCCTGTGGTCCCAGCTACTTGGGAGGCTAAGGCAGGAGACTCGCTTGAGCCCAGGAGTTGAAGGTTGCTGTGAGCTGTGATGCCAAGGCACTCTACCCAGGGGACAGCTTGAGACTCTGTCTCAAAAAAGAAAAAATCTTCATAAGTTTGTTTAATTCTTTTGAAAGAACTACTTGGAATGAATGTGACAAAAACCCTTATTGTCATTGGTGGGAGATCTGTCAGTTTCAGGACATAAAGAATAAAATATGTAATCAGAGATAACCTATGCTGTTGGAGATTATTTCTGAAGGTATAATCGCCTTAAAGTTGTATACATAGTGATGGCTTCTAAAGTGAGACCACCCAGGGCTCTAACCCATCTTTGCTATTGCCCTAAATAGGGCAAGTGACTTGATTTTCAGTGCTGTAGATCATATATAAAAAGGAACCGATGTTACCTCATAGGATGGTTTTGAGGATTAGGTGACTTAACACATGTGAAATGCTTAGAATCCTGCCTTATAGATAGTAGCCCTTAGTATGTTAGCTGTCATTATTATTGTATGATAATAACATTAGATCTAGGTTAGAGTGGTCATGGGTTAGAGACTAAGTGAGAAGGGCATCCTGCAGGGTGTATATCTGCCACGTATCCACCACAGTGGCCTGTGAGCTACTTTTCTCTTATACATGATTAACCAAAGAGTGACACTTGATCGTCCTAAATTCAGGAAGCAGATATCTTCCAATGTCATAAGCAGTGAAGATAAATAAATATGTGAGTCTGAAAGAAATGTAAGACAAAGGTATGATTAATTACTAGGCAGAATTAGATGCCTCTTAGGAAATTACCATGACATAACTAAAGAAACACCCCAGCAGGAGTGAGAGAATGTGGATCTCCCCCCCAACTAGACATCAAGCCTCTAACCTTGGACACTGTGTCTTCTTTTTTTTTTGAGACAGAGCCTCAAGCTATCCCCCTGGGTAGAGTGCCATGGCATCACAGCTCACAGCAACCTCCAACTCCTGGGCTCAAGTGAGTCTCCTGCCTCAGCCTCCCAAGTAGCTAGGACCTGGCTATTTTTTGGTTGCAGCCATCATTGTTGTTTGGCAGGCCTAGGCTGGATTCAAACCCACCACCTTAGGTGTATGTGGCTGGTGCCTTAGCCACTTGAGCCACAGGTGCCAAGGCACCATGTCTTATTCTAAGTGAAATCCTCCAGGCCTGCTACAGTGTCTGGTTCACAGAAGGCACTCAGGAATTGCTAAACAAACGAATGAATGAACCAAATATTTAATCTCATGCTAATCACAATTTATGTGGATCGTAGCTTGAATTTTTTTCTTTTATTCTTAAAATGATGGGGTTGTGCTAGTATTCTTTAAAGTTCCATAAGATTTTCATATATTGACTATCTTAGAAAAAAATGGGGCATTTTCTGAGAATCATGAGTACTATATAGAGCAGCACATCTCAAACTTTACGGTTCATACAAGTCATCTCATAACCTTGTTAAGTGGAGATTCTGATTCATTCGGTATGGGAGGGACTTAAAATTCTGAGTTTCTAAAAAGTTCCCGTGTGATGCTGATGCTTCAGTTCCATAGACCACATTTTGAGTAGCAAGGATTTAGAAATCCTCACTTAGATTATAAAGCATAGGAAAGAACATCTTAAAACAGATACATTAGTAATTCAGAGGAGGGGTAGAGTCTTCTTGTTACCTGAAAACTCACGAAATACATGACATTTGAGCTTCAGTTGAATGGTGGGCAGGGTTTATGACAGCACATTACAATTTGCAAACTAGTTTTCATTTCATATTTTAGTAGTTATTTATAGAGACCATACAACTCTTTTAAATCTCACAATAACTGAAGAAATGGATGTAGATTTTGAGCTCCATTTTACAGAGCAGGAAAAAGGACTCAAAGACCCCAGTGATGTTCCTAGTCAACAGATAGCAATTGTGAGGCTAGCATACAAGTCTCCCAATCACAGTCCGTGCTTTTGTTTAGGCACTTCACACACCCTCTCCATGAAGCTGAGCCTACCGTGCTATGAACTTGTCGCTCATGAAATTTGGCAGTGCTCACCAGGATCTGAATACTGAGGAAACACAAATGAAAAATATTGCCATCAGAACTGAGGAAGCCACTTTAGCTATTTTCCTTCCTACCAGCCATTGTCAAGATTCAAATCCTACTTTGCAATTTAGGATAAAAGGAACAAAAGCAACAGGCTCTGAAATACCCATTTCCCATGGAAAGAGGTGTTCACAGAAATATGAGTTTACCTAACATCTATAGAACCAAGAGTTTGGCGATAGATTTGGTCTCTCTAGTCCTTCCTCCACTAGCCCACCTTTATAGCTAGGCAGTTGAAATTTAAAAAATTTTGAAGAGGTTTTGAATTTCACGATGATATATTTTTTCCTCTCAGCATTCATGAAGGTTAAAAGCATAGAGATAAATATGTCTGAAAAAACGTCAGACATGCACAATGTATTAGTAAACCAGCTTAGCTCATGTATGTAGGCGTTATTTAAATTTTAATAAATGCTATCTTCAAAACCCTTTGTTTGGCTGGTTGATCTTAAACAGCTTTATCTCTCTCAACATTTACTAGAATAAGTAACATGTAAATTTATACTTTAATTTCTCCGTGTAGTTCCAGGTAAAATGTTCCTAGAAAATGAGAACACTTGTATTAATTCTCACAGAGGCAAATAATTCTCTTGTCCTTTGCCTAGTTCTAAAGTTAGTTCCTGGAGTTGCCCATAGACAGCATCTCTGAAAAACAGCACATCCGGCAAGCCCTATATATTAAAAATAGCCAGGGCAGAAGCTGTACGGCTCTGTGTTTGTAGTTCAGCAGCCTAGAACACTCAAAACCCTGCATTCGATCCTAACCGCTAACGGTCTGGTATTTTTTATTTGTACCAATTCCACTTTTGTGGTCTTGTATGTAAAAAATAATCTGAGCAGCTTCTTCAGAAGTTGAGAAAAATCTTCTAGCCTTACAAATGCTCTCTCAAGCAACAGGGATGGTACCACAGGCTTTGAGACAGATGGTAGCCAATCCAAATTCAGTATGGTAAGCAGGCACCACTCAATAAAACTTTAATTGCTGCATATGGTATCTGCTAACTTGTTTAGAAAATGGATATGCAGCATTAGCTCAAAGCATTTAAATGGCCTGATAGCACTGGACAGCATGTTGGGCCGCCACCTGGAAGACCCAAATTTCATAGCAGATGTAACAGTAGAAGAATAAAGCTGTGGTTGATAGTTCTGGAATGGAGATGACATAGTCAGCACCCAGCTGTTCCCCCCACCCACACTGACTCCTATTGCTTTGGTGTCACTTCCACCAAGTACTGAAATCACTCACGTATTGTTTTCTCCTCCCAAGGAGAGGGAAAAAAAAATAACTAAGCTATACCATAAGGTTGAAATGGGAAGGAGTTCATGTCCCTACTATAGCCTGGGAAACGTGGAAGATGCTTTTGAATGCAGTTCAGGGAGAAAAAAAAAGGATAAAGATCTGGATGGAGAATGCCCGACATATGTGCAAATTTGTGCCAAAAGATGGGAGCCAAGACAGAAGAGAAGGTTCCTTCTGAGAGTGCGGAAGAGATCCTTGTAATTTATCATTTGCATTTGTCTTGCCCTGGCAAACAATAAATAACACTCGACACAGGCTGGGGGGTCAGCTCATCAGCCCCCAGATTTCAGAGACTGAAGAATGAAACTTAACCATTTTGTTTTTCAAAACGGAGACTCTTTAACCCTTTCCCGCCAAGTTAGGTATCATAACGAGTAAGAAAGAGAAATAGAAATTCAAGAACTCAGTCCATTTAAAGACAGAGGCTATTAAAGGAAGGAACAAAACTAATTGTTTTTCAGAAAGACTTCCGAGGAATATTCACTTTTGAACATTAAAGTTCTGCTCTACCCTGTCCCAATCTAAATTAAGAAAACCTACCAACGTGCTTCCTCGACACACTCTTGATTTCCAACCTATAAATTACTCTTTATCAAAAAGGTTTTGGTACAGACGAGGGGTTTGGAGTAGCCTGCATCCTTCTCAGCTGCAATCTGCATAATGTTTAGTATTCAGTGAGTTAAAGCAGGCAATGAAAGGGAACTGTCAACGCAATCTAGAAGATATAAAGAAATGAAGGGGGGGGGAGCCGTATGCTAATAATCCACTCAGTAATTAAGTGAAGATCGCTGCCAAGCGCCACTGCCACTTTCAAAGGGTAATTTGTACAGGAAATCATAGAGTCATTGTCAAATCATTTCAGGATAAAAGGAAAGTCATCAACTGAGATAAGATAAATGCTGGGTGTCTGGCAGCATGTGCCCTAGGAAATGCCTTTGCTTTTAAATTTTTTTTCCTAAAAAAAAAAAAAGAAGGAAAAAAAAAACCTTGCAAAAGTGGTGCTAGAATAACTTGACAGGTTGAAATGCATTTACTATTAATAATAGGGACACTATGCATGGATGCGTTTTAAATAGGTTACTTGAACAAAAAAAAAAGGTAAAATAAATCAGTTAAGACTTAACTTGTAACTAGTACACTATCTATGACTTTTCTGTTCCTTGCCCCCCTTTTGAGTGACAAAGAGTGTTCAGTCATTTCTCTTTTGCTTCTCTATGCTAGCCAAATTGTAGAATATTAAAAATATTTCTAAATATCCTGTCCTCTTAAGAAGGCAATGCTTCTGTCACTAGAAAGTTATTCTTGTTTAAAGAAATCCAAGGGGGATGAAAATCATCTTTTCTCATTCCTTTTTCCTTTTATGTTCTTTAACTTGTAATATTTTAATGCAGAGTTTACTTTATATCACCAGCGATATTTCAAAATTAATGCCTGAAGTTTATGATGCAGCTATAGTTTTATTTTTTGAGGGTTCTTTGTGTGTAAAACTAGAGAGTACAGTGGTTTTCAAAAATACTATTCTTATGGAAAAATATCACCAAAATGAGATGTATATTCTATGTTTGTCATTCAGATTTACATATTGCCTCGTTGACTTATTCTGACTCAACCTGTGTTAGGCAAATTTCTCCAAAAAGAATAAATTGATGCATGCATTTATGGGTAGCTATTTTTACCCAATTAAGTTGATTCCTTGGATGAAATGTTTCATCCAAATATTTCCTCAAAATTGATGTCTTCTGTTATACTGAAAGAAAAGTTTATTGCTCTTGGGAGAAAATGTCAGAATTTTTGAGACTTACTCTTAAAAGACTTTCCCTATAATAAAGGTAAAAGACTTTACCTATTATTATACCAAAAACACATGGATGGTGAACTCAAGATAATGGATCTTCATGGAATGCCTAAACTTAGAAGATGTGGAATGTTTGTTTGCCAGAAGTATTTCTTTTTTGATTGCTTGGAAAAACCCTTTTTGGGATAATACCATGTATTTTATAACTTGTAAATAATGAAGTCATTCATTTAACCAACATACAAATTATTCATTTAACTAACATATGAAGTGTACCAGGCACTATGTTAAGTCATTGACCCTACTAGCTAAGAGTTTATTTGTAACGAAAGGAGCAAACAAACAATTAATATGTTTGAACATTTCCATTCTTTAGATACTGTCTTAATGTACATCAGTTTGTGTTGCAGGATTTGTTATTTAGCTGTTTGTTTTTTTTTTTTTTTTTTTGAGACTGAGCCTCAAGCTATCCCCCTGGGTAGAGTGCCGTGGCATCACGCTCACAGCAACCTCCAACTCCTGGGCTCAAGCAAGTCTCCTGCCTCAGCCTCCCAAGTAGCTGGGACTACAGGCTCCCGCCACAACGCCTGGCCATTTTTTGGTTGCAGCCATCATTGTTGTTTGGTGGGTCCGGGCTGGGGATTTGAACCCGCCACCTTAGGTGTATGTGGCTGGCACCTTAGCCGCTTGAGCCACAGGCACCGAGCCATATTTAGCTGTTTGTTTAGTTATTTGTTTACAGTTGGCTAATTTAGTTTTGCTGTTCCGCGATTTCTTCAGAATTGGTATGAGCCTGTAAGTTTGTCCTTTATCTTTTCCTTTTTTGCATTGTCTTTCTCTCTCTCCTGTTCCTTCCTCTTCCTTTCTTCATTTCTTTACCTTCATTTCTTTACCTTCCCCTTCCTTTCTTCCTTCTTCCCATTTATCTACCAACCACTCAGCTTGCATCTATTCATCTACCTATTTAATTCTACAGAGCACCTATTATGTAATAGAGATCGTGGTGTCAGATTACAAAGTGTGTGTGCCTTTGAAGTACAAAAGAGCATATGAAATTAAAGAAAAAGAAGAGAACTGTCATATAACATACCTTTATCTAAAGGGTTAAGCAACTACCATATGAGTAGAGTTTGTAGAATTTAGAGTATAAAATTAAGATTACTGATTTAGTAATATTGATTATCCTATTCTTCGGAAAATCTTGTCTCTTTTGTTAAATTTCAATAATACCAGGAAGCAGTTGAGGAGCTGAAGGAGGGAAACCATAAAACAAGCCAATCTGACCATAAGAGACATAAAAAAGAAGGACTGGTCATCAAAGCACAGTCACAATGTATTGAAGTTTATTAGGAGAATATAAAAACTGGTGTTAATCATAACCCTAAATTTTGATGAAACTTATAAAATATAAAAAAAGTATGGATCATTCTGTGTAAGGCTAAGATTTTTTTGGAAACCCTATATTTAAATTTAACTATCTGCAGGGTGTGGTGGCTCATGCCTGTAATCCTAGCTGTCTGGGAGGCCAAGGCGGGAGGGGGGAGGAATTGTTTGAGCTGAGAAGTTAAAAACCAGCCTGAGCAACAAAGAGACCCCCATCTGTAAAAGAAAAGCCAGGCATTGTGGCGGGTGTCTGTCCTTGGGAGGCTAAGGCAAAAGGATTACTTGAGCCCAAGAATTTGAGGTTGCTGTGAGTTATGATGCCATAGCACTCAACTCCAGGGCAACTGAGTGACACTCTGTCTAAAAATATAAATAAATAAAATAAAATAAATTTAACTTTCTCTCCTATGGAATTAAAAATATCAAAAACAGACATGTCTTCAATGTGTGTAGACTACATAGTGGGTTGAGTATTTTTGGTCTCATAATTCAGTTATGCATTTAGACTTTATTGAAGTTTTGAAATGCAAATTAAATAACTTAAGACTAGTTCTTAATTTTACCATTCTGGTTTTCTGGGAGAAAGTGAAAGATATTTACTCTTTCCCAAATGCCTTTGACCATGATACATCTTCTTCAAGGAATATTTTGGGAAACTAGTGATACATGAATACACCTTTCCTAATGAAAAGGAAAATTGGCTCGGCACCTATAGCTCAATGGGCTAAGGCGCTAGCCACGTACACCTAAGGTGGCGGGTTCGAATCCCCAGCCCGGACCCACCAAACAACAATGATGGCTGCCACCAAAAAATAGCTGGGCGTTGTGGCAGCCACCTGTGGTCCCAGCTGCTTGGGAGGCGGAGGCAGGAGACTTGCTAGAGCCCAGGAGTTGGAGGTTGCTGTGAGCTGTAATGCCACAGCACTCTACCCAGGGTGACAGCTTGAGGCTCTGTCTCAAAAAAAAAAAAAGGAAAATTAATTAAATTGTCTACTTAATTGAGGCCTAAGAAAGTTGAAACAATTATCATTCTACATTTACATATTTGACAACCAAACCAATTAAAAATAGTCCATTTATTCAAAATTCTTGACTTAAAAGATTCATGTTAGAAGCTACCATTTACTGAGTGCTGTGTTTCTAGATGGAGCTAGGAATTTCACATATACTATTCAATTTTTGCAAAGACCCTATATATAGATGCACTTATTCTAATTCTAGAAATGAGTGTATGATGATTTACTCTTAAGTATCTTGTTAAAGGCCATATACCTTATAACTGGTAAAAGCAGAATTTTAAACACAAGTTTGTCTGGTACAAAAGAAGTACATATTCTATGGCTTCCTTCTTGGGGGAGGCATCAAAAATTGCTTCAGAGGTTAACCTGAAAACAAGTAATATCTTCATTAACATATTCAGAAATTATTTTGAATTTAATCAGTATAAAAGGCTGTGAGATTCCACTGGAAAGACCTGAACCTTGAATAATAACCTTTAAACATTTGTATTATTGAGAAATAATGAGAACAGAGTAAGGGCAAGTACTTTTTCATAAGACAAATGGATTTTGGTTTTATCAATCCCTACAATGAACAATCTTAGAGAATAATGTGTTCCATAACATGATAATGTTTCTCTGAAAGCTGATCTTGGGAAAGGCCAAAAGGAAAAGAATTCAGGTAATAGCTCTTCAGCTTCATAGAGACATAGACTAACTTTTCTAAAACTCAAGGTTAAACTAATTTTTCAGAACATTAAGTTAGTATTCTTGGTTCCAATGAGCTCTCTTGGGGGAACACTGTTAAGAATCATTTTTCAGGCTCGGCGCCTATAGCTCAACCGGCTAAGGCGCCAGCCACGTACACCTAAGGTGGCGGGTTCGAATCCCCAGCCCGGACCCGCCAAACAACAATGATGGCTGCAACCAAAAAATAGCCAGGCGTTGTGGTGGGCGCCTG
>CAUYTI010135670.1:0-12775 GCA_963575145.1 Galago senegalensis | reverse complement strand
ACAGCTCACAGCAACCTCCAACTCCTGGGCTCAAGCGAGTCTCTTGCCTCCGCCTCCCAAGTAGCTGGGACCACAGGCGCCAGCCACAACGCCCGGCTATTTTTTGGTTGCAGCCGTCATTGTTGTTTGGCGGGTCCGGGCTGGGGATTCAAACCTGCCACCTTAGGTGTACGTGGCTGGCGCCTTAGCTGGTTGAGCTATAGGTGCCGAGCTGTAAGAATTTTTTTAAAGAAAAGGTAGTGAGTCAATCCGAAGATTAGCACTGGAGAATATGTGTAATGTGGATGACATGTAGATAAGGACCAAATTGTGAATTTGGTAAAGGAACAGCAAGAACTTGAGAAGTGTTGGTCAAATATCTGATATGGTTAATTTTGTAGAGATCTATCACCTCTTCTTTGAAACCTTTGAGACCAGATTTGTTATGGAATTCAGAATTTTCAAATCATTTTGGCATGGTCTTTAATGCTGGCTATAATCACTCCCATAGGAGACACTGGGACAGTGTATTTTCTGTAGTGAAATATATGAACAGCCACACCAAGGGCAATAAAAAAAAAAAAAAGACTATCCATGGTCTACTGTGGACTCAGGTCAGATTTTTGCCACCAAATACATTTTTGAACCGAAATTACAGAAAAACAGTTTGATTTTCAGAGCTTTCTACATTTCAGAATTCCAGTTAAGATATTGAGGACCTGTGTTCGTAACTAAGTTACATTATGTTTCTAAAACTCTAATCAAATTAATCGTGCAGAAAACAAATTAGACCCCGGCTTGGACAGAGATGTGATCTTGATGTAGAATCATACCTGCCATGTAGCGCTTGGCAGATTTGTTCATGAAAGTTGAATCCAAGTGCCTTTTGTCTACGTATATGAAGATTGCAGTAGTTTCTGGTCCTGCTCATCCTTGAAGCAAATGGTCAGTCTTGACCAGAGTTCTCTGGTCCATTCTCTGTGATGGTTAAGATCACGGCTGTCAGTGACTGGGCAATACATTTACTGACACCATGCAATGTTGTGTATTACTTCACTTGCTTTTATATTTTTACGATGAAATCCATCAATTATTGGCAGTTGTCCTGCTGAGTATCTTGGTAGTTCTTAGATCAGTCTAATTATCCATGAAGTTTTAATTTGGCCGTGATTAAAAAGGAGCATGAACAGCCCCCCCCCATTGGTGGCAGAAATGCCGGGTGTTTTATAGTCTGTGAACCTACGACTCTGCAGAGCACTTAAGCTGGATTAATTACACCACAGAGGACCGTGTTGAGTTATTTATGATTGTTTTTAAACCATTATGTAAAATGACAAGTGAGCAGGTATTTTCTTCAGAATTCATTGGAAGTGTTTTGCCAGCTTCTTGATTGATAAGCTTTGGAACCTTGCTTTTCTTTTGTGTAGTTAGCTGAAAATGTGTAGTAATTGGTCATGAAGGTCATACTTGTGAACTTGTGTGGGCTCTGTCTATTGTATCGCTAGCTGTTTAACAAGTTGATCAAGAAATACATCGAGGGTCCAAGAAAAAACTGTTTTCCTTTTACTTTGCATATGTCCTCCAGAAGTGTAATAAAATCTCACGTCAGGGTTCTGTGGGCAAGAGGTAGATTTAGATGCAGTCTCTAAAACCAGAGCTATTTGGCTCGTACAATTCAGAGCTTTTATCATGTTGTCTAGGACTTTCTATGAAAGGATGAAATTTTTTGTTTGTGATTTGATCTTTTTTCCTTTGCCAGATTTTTTTTTAAAATTAAATCATAGCTGTGTACATTAATGCAGTCATGGGGGGTACAATGTGCTGGTTTTATATACAATATTTTTTCCTTTCCCAGATTTTATGCTTCAAGATAAGATAGGTAGTGGGATGTGCTGTTTCTCATGGAATCATGGCAGATCCTTTGTTTTTGTACCTACTTAAAGAAACTTACTGAGATGTTAGTGGGATGGCGTTCGCTATGAATATAACATGGAATCTACCCTGCCCAAAGTCATTTAGAGATATTGATAATCTGTCATAACACACTATGACTGTTATTAATAACCTTGTACCTCACATGGTTAGAAATCGTGACTTGTATAATAATAATAATAATAATAATAACAATAATAATAACAACAACAATTGTTACTGAGCACTAGTGCCAGGCACTTGTCAAGTGCTTTACATGGCTGAACTCATTTAATCCTCATAACCGCATAATGTAAAAGCATAATAATAATCAAGAATCAAGGTATTCTAGCTTGAATACTTTTGATTACCTTCAACTCATCCTTTCCTACTAATGCAGTGACATCTCAACTCTCTGGGACTCTGCTTTGAGCAACTTCTTGAGAACAAAGCTGAGACTATGGAGACGAGCACAGACATTTCTGTAATTCAGATGAGCCCCCTGTCCCCGTGTGAGATCCTGCCTGTACAGCAGGCAGTACAGAGCCAGAATTGCTGGGCTTTGTGCTCTGAGGTCCTTTAGCAAAGGGTCATGAGTCTGAACACTGACATGGGCCATAGCACAGCCAGTGATGTTTCCAAGTTATTGGTAAAGGGAAACGAAGTTTACCTTAATCTTAGAAATTGAAGGCAAATATCTGATTCATTTTACAAAGACCTCTAATAATGGGGAAAATGGTGCTTTAAGTAGGAAAATATTTATCTGCCTACAACTCTTCATTCTACATGAATGTTGTGGGTATCTGAGAAGGTTTAGAGAAAACACTTGCATGTACAACTTAAAATATAAAGACAGAAAAACGTCATCTTAAAAAATACACTCTTGTTTTTTTTCTTATGGTTTGACTAAGAAGGTAAAGCTTGACAGTAAATACATCCCTTCTTCCTTGTTTGTCCTGTTTTTGTTTTTCTTCTAGATCGCTCCTTTGATGTCCTCAAAAAATCCAAGCATCCCCCAGCGTCGTTTGCTGCAGGCCGGCCCTCAGACATGCTGAATGGAGGTGATGAAGTGTATGCTAACTGCATGGTGATCGACCAGGTGAGACATGGCTGATGCTACAGGTGGATGGTACCTCTGTCCAAAACCTGAGCTTGCGAGAAATACATTTAGCATTGTTGTGTTCCTTTGAAAACATCAGCCTAAGAGCAACACCGGGGATACTGCTGCTGGGGAATCTCATCATAGGGGCACTGAATGTAGGAAATGATTTCAGAGCACAACACACCTTACCCTACCAAGAAGCACCATCAGGGAGAGGCCCTTAAGACATGGGAGAGCTGTTCAGTGGGGCAAAAGTAGAAAATGACACCTGTCTGACCAATACCTTCTCTACAGCTTTTCAGAAAAGTGTGTATTACGATCTGAGTCAGCAGTATTTGCATTTAAATCTAGAAAATGGTAATGATCAAATACTTGGTCCCAGCTCAATAGGATGCTGTCACATAAATTGCTTCTTTAGTCCTTACAACACATCTATTAACATGTACTAAGGTGAGAGCTTTAACTTTAAAACAGAATAGTGTCATGTTACATGGAGGCTGGAGCATTTGAGGATTTCCCACCATGCCCTGGGAGAGACTGGTGATGTGAATCTGATAAAAGCAGAGGGTTTGAATGTATCAACATCTCCTCATCTTTTGTTCTGTCCTCTAGCTCCGTGAACCTCAAATTGGAGTATTTCTAAAAATTAAAATATAGTTATGGCTCTGAAGATTTCTATACACTCATTTATGGGACATTGAAGGGACTTTCAAGAATTACTTTGACAATAGACAATTTCTGCTGCCTTACACTTCTGACTTTAAAACGCAGTCATCATGTAAGATGATCCACATAATGGCTTGTTCAGCAGTAAGGCATCTTGCCTGTTGTTCTTTTTTTTTTTTTTTTTGAGACAGAGCCTCAAGCTATCCCCCTGGGTAGAGTGCCCTGGCTTCACTGCTCACAGCAACCTCCAACTCCTGGGCTCAAGCAAGTCTCCTGCCTCCACCTCCCAAGTAGCTGGGACCACAGGCACCTGCCACAATGCCCGACTATTTTTTGGTTGCAGCCGTCATTGTTGTTTGGCGGGTCTGGGCTAGATTCGAACCCGCCACCTTAGTTGTATGTGCCTGGCGCCTTAGCCACTTGAGCCACAGGTGCTGAGCCTGTTGTTCTTGTTAGTACACACAGATTTTGCCCTGTTACTTATAGATGTTTTTCTGTGATATATACTTTTTGTCTGTCTGGCGATTCTCATTTTTAGCCCTTTATTCAAATATCTCTGCTTTTTCCTTTTGTTATAAAGCATTATTACATGGCATGAATTGGGATGGTGTTGACAATGACAGAAACCAATAAATCTGAATGGACATGAGCTGTAAATAACTGGTATAGTTGTTTTGGTATAAACCAGTTGAATGTCATTCCTATTTATAGAAATCTAGAATAGGGTGTGGAGTTTAGGACAAAGTGGGAGTTCTGGGAATATTCTTTCAAGATACAGGGTAATAATTGGTGTGCTATGGCTATGTTGTGATATTTATTTATTGCTTTTCAGCATTATGGACGTATAATTGACAAAAATTATATATATTTAAGGTATTCAATGTGAAGTTTGATGTATGTACGTGTGGTGGAATGATGACCACAGTCAATGTCATTTAACATGTACATCACCTCACCCAGTTATCATTTTTTTGTGTGTGTGTGTGGTGAGGATACTTATAGTGCCCCTTTACCTCTTAATCTTTCAAGTATTTTCCTAAAAACATGGACATTCTTTTATATAAACACAGTATAGTTACCTAAGTCAGGAAATTAACATTGGTACAATATTGTTAGCTATCTGTAGACCTTATTCAAGTTCAGTCTGTAGTGTCAATAATGTTCTTTGCAATATAAGAACATTCCATCACATGCATTGCTTTTAACTATCTCTTTAGTCTTCTTTAACCTGGAACAGTGTCTCAGTCTTTGTCTTTTTTGGTAATTTTTTATTGTTATATAATGTACATATTTTCAGGGTACATGTGATAATTTAATATAGTCATATAATTTGTAAAGATCAAATCAGTGTAATTTGGATATCCATCTCCTTAGATATTTGTCTTTACACTAGAAACATTGGAATTATTCCCCTCCAGTTATTTTGGAAGCACTAGATTACTGTAAACTATAGTCATCCTATTGTTTATCAAACAGTAGATCTTATTTCTTCTATCAGACTATATGTTTGTACCCTTAATCAACCTGTCTTTATCCCCCCCAACATTGATATTTTTGAAGAATACAGACCAGTTTTTTGTTTTTGATTTTGCTAGAGTGTTCTGAAATTTTGGTTGGCCTGATATTTCCTCAGAACTGGATTTGAGCTACGCATTTTTTTTTGCAAGAATACTGCAGAAGCGAGGATGTGGTCTTCTCAGAGCACTATATCAGGAGGCATATGACATCAGCCTGTCCTGTTATTGGTGATTTTACCTTTGATCTGCCAAGTTTCTCTTTAGTAAATTTAGTGTTGTTTGTTGTTCCATTATTAAGTGTCTTGCTGGGAGATATTTTGAGTCTCTGTAAACATCATTTTACTCTCACACTTTTACCCATCGTTTTGAGCATTCATTGATGGGTTTTGCCATAGTCAATTACTGTGATGATGCTTAATGATTTAGAATCCTAAATTTTCCCCTTTTGTGTCTTTCCCCTTCATTACCCTATCTCCAACTGGTCTCACTCTCTTCTTTTCTACCCTCTTCTTCCCTGGAAGCAATGCTTGTAATGACCACCACCTCAAATCACAAGTACTTTCAAACTCCTGTTTTTTGAGCGAGTGATTTGATCAACCAGGACTCTTTTTTACAAATATAGGCTGGGTTTTTTCTTTTTGGCAATGATCTTAGATACGTCTTTGGATCTCCACTAGTTCCCTCCTCTATCTGCCACTCATATTTTCCCAGATTGCCCGTTTTCTCTGTAGGGTCTTGTGGCAGGAGTATGAAGGATTTCATACTCCTTCATGCTGGGTTTGATATTTATTTTATTATTTACAGGTAATTTGAAGTTTGGAGCATTTTTTGTCTTCTAATTATGTTATGTAAATGCCTTTATGTAGTTTTATTTGTTTTTGTTTGGTGATGGCTATTTTGGAGAATCAGACTTATGTGACCACTATTATCTTGGTTGCCCAGATAACTCTGAGCTACTTACTGAATAATGCTGTATACTTTTTAGCTTTTTTCTAAAAAAAAATATATTCCCCCCTCATTTTGAGTCAGTGGTTTATAAAATGTTAAAAGCGTTATCCATTTCTGGTTTTGAAATAAAGAGCAATTTTATAAAACACTCACTTGATCTTCCTTTTTGTGAATTATGGGATAGCAGCCATGTGAACAAAAACCACTCATGAAAGAGTTACCTGTTTCCATGAAGCAAAACTAGAACAAGCAAAAGAAGATAAAATAGAAGGCTTTTAAATTGGAAAGATTTTATTCATTCTTAGCTAAGCCAATCTTTCCTGCATTTACTCAGGAAATGTTTTTCCTTCCACTTCCAGGTTGGTGATTTGGATATCAACTATATTAACCTAGAGGGATTCACCACCAACACCAGCCCTGAATCCATGGGTTCCACTTTGGGGCCTCAGAGCTGCAAGCACATCCTTCCTACCGAAACCAGCCCCGGTGTGTCCCCACTAAGTGAGGACAGCGAAAGGCCAGCGACGATTGACGCCCAGCAGTCCTTTGGGTCACCGTCTAGCTCGTGTGCTTCCAACCTGAATCTTTCTTTAGGTCTGCATGGATTTGAAAAGGAACAAAGTCATCTAAAGAAAAGAAGGTAAGGTGCTGTGTTCTAGAGAAAAACTGTAGAAATTCAAGGAATCTCATAGCTAGACTTGGAAAATTCTATTTTTTAACTTTTCATTGCCCCCATCACTCTTATCTCTATATCAAAAAATTGCCCTCCCTTTAGGTTCCTGTATTCATTGATTTGAAAGTAAGACACGTAATAGAGGAGAACCACACTGAGGTACCAGTGTAGACTTGGTGGATTGACAAAAATTATAAAGTCTACCAATACTATGTTTTGGTGAGAATGCATATAATGGAAACTATTATGTACAGTTGATAGGAGCGAAGTTTGTATAACAGCTTTGGAAACTAATTTGACATTATCTTGTGAACTTGAATATGCATTTTTCCTCCTGCATAGTAGGAGATGTATACACGGGTATTTATAGCAGCAGGAAATAACCCAAATATGGAATAAATAAATTATGTGTAGTTACACAGTGGAAGACTATACAGTAATGAAAATGAATTTAACACAAGTACACAACTACATTGACATGCATAATAGCATGGATCTCAGAAGCATAAAGTTGGGGGAAAAAGTAAGCCACAAAATACTTCAGTTTGATTTTATTGTTTTTAAATGCAAAGTCAAACAATATATTATTGTGGGTCACGTATATATGTGCATGGGCTATAAAGAAAAAAAGAAAATGAAGAGGAAAAAGTCCCTAAATTCAAGATAGTTGTCACATCTAGGGAGGGAAGTAGGGGGCTGGGAATGGAATGAGCCATAAGAGTTCCCATGGTATGGCCAAGGTTCAAGTTTCAAGTTGGGTAATTGTTTTACTTATATATTTATTTCATATTATAATATGAAATTTATGTCATGTTTATTTTGCTGTTTTACCTTATATATATTTTCTTGTAGATATAAAAACATCATTAAAACAATAGTTTAATCATATTTGATATGGCTGCATATATTAATATTTGTGGTGTACACAAATGTGTGTGTCCATGTCTGCGTATCTATATTCGTAATTCACTTTATTGTCTATTTGCTTTGAGGAAGAGTTGATAGGAGTGAAGCCTATGCATGGGTGTATGTGCCCCATAATCATAGATTGTTTGATTTTGTATTTAAAAAAAAGAAATAGTACTTTGCACTGACATATGAGCCCAGGTTGTAAAACTTTAAGTACTAGGCATGGGTACCAAGGGTTATGTTGGATACTTAAATAATACAAGACTTTGGTTTATATTTTGTGAATTACAGCTTTATAGATGCTGGATGGTCATTACTAGAAATTGAATTGATAGGCTGTTTTGAATGGTCCACATGTCTGCTTGTGTCAAGAGGCTGCCAGCCAAGATCTTTAAGATCTGTCAACTGTATGACAACCCCCCCCAGTCTTGAGAAGTAAATAAGGTTTTTTAGAGGAGGCCCTGTAGGAATCTAGGGCAGAGAAAGCACAAATGTCTCTCTGTTCTGCTTACGCAGACATTTGCCCAGTGTGTGAATTCTACTTCTGGATCATGGTCTTGCTTTGGGATTTAAACACGTCCTTGCTGCAGACAGAATTTTCTTCTTCAGAATATTAAAAAATGGGCTACTCTGAGTAAAGGTATTTAGGGCTCTGTGACAATATCCCAGCTCAGGCGGAAGGAGGGAAACAAGGAAAGGAAGGGGAGACCTTTGTACAGACAAACTCTCTGGCTGGTCCCACAGGCCAGTTTCATCCCCTGTGCACTGCAGAACGTAGGAATGAGGGCAGAGGAGTGGGGACCCCACTGGGCTCTGCCACGGCAGTGGGTGCTCCCCTCAGTAGATGCCATGGGGGCAGTGTGTAGTACAACCTCCCCTCAGTGGACGCCATGGGGGCAGTGTGTAGTACAACTGATAATGAACTCCAGGTGAAACGTACCTAATTCGTTAATAAGTGAAGGAGGAATTTGGGGGCACACAACAAAAACGGGGCTTACTATAAACATAAGGCTGACTTGGGCCTAAGTCCTAACTTTTCTAAGGTTTAGAATAATATTTTGGTGAAACTAAAATATGCACAAAAGGTATTATTTAAACTTAATAACTGTTTAGAGAAGCCACAGTGGGAAAATAAGCAATAAAACATCTATGTAGAAATGCTATACAACAAAAATGGAGGTGATAGAAGACAAGTGTTTGTTTTCTTCAAAAACTTGCATTTGTCAATCCTTTGTTTTGCCACCGTCTACAGTAAGAGATGCTGAACCTCTCCCTCCGGCTCCCACGAAACTTAAGTGACGTTTTAGGAAATAACATGTAGAATGTATTCTGATATTTTCTATTCTTTAGTATTGTGAAGTCTAATGAATTGATTTCCTATCCCCTAATGGGATTTAGGAAAATACTATGGTAAAATGAGAACCTAGAGAGAATCCTGAAGAATATGGTGTGTGCTGCCAAGCTCTTAGGTTACTAGCTTTAACAAAGAAAAGCAGTAGCCCCATTTGAATTAATAGAAAAAATGTATTTTGTAGTATGCAAAATACAATGCTAGTATTCCTAGGTTATATTCATGGAGATGGAGAAATGCTGTCTATAGCTGCAAAGGCGTGTGCTAGAATAGGATATTGTTGCAGGCCACCAGTGTTAAAAGAACTAATTTGTATTAGTGCAGAGATCGCTAGTTGCAAGGCAAATGGAGAGACCCAAGTCATCAGCAAGCTTTGCCTCCCTTAAAGTGTCCTTCTACCATTGGACTTTTGATATATTAGGAAACCAGGTAGCATCTTGAAATGTTTATAATTATGTTATTGTAACATTTAAAGCACCAATATTTAACAGGAAAGTTTTCTTGACAATAAGCTTCAATTTTTTTAATGCAAAATAATCAAGTAAACCCTAAGATATTTGGGTGCTCAGTTGAGGTAAAGTGTGAAGCCCACTTCCAATCTGTCCTTTTCTTCTCAAGGCCCAGGGGAAGGCCCTATGTGAGTTCTCTAAGGAGAAGACCCCACTTTGGAAGTCCTTAGTAGTGCCACCTGAAGTTCTTAGGTACTACAGAGTTTTCTGATGCCCAGTAGCGCTCATGAAACAGTTCATGGATCAGAAACAGATCTAAGTGTTAGCAGTAGGGGCATGTATAGTAAGACCTCTGTTCTAAGAGTCCCGTGACCTATTAAATCAATGACCAGTAAGTCATGACCAGTAAGTAACTTACAGCTTTTAAGGAAAAATAACCTAAATGAGTTAATTCAAAATTTCACTTTTTGGTTCTTTGTACTTCAAAACTAAGATAGTTAATTGTGTTGTTCAATTTTAACTCCAGAACTGTTAATAAGCAACACAAAATACATTTAAAAATGCATTGTGCAGTAACATGCCTATGAGAGCTGTTGCTTTGAGTGGCTTAAAATGTAATGTTATGAAACGACACTGGAATGAAGAAGGTCAAATTCTTTCCTTTTAATTTTATGGCAATGGAAGTTAAATGAGAAAGGAAAAGTTGTCATCAAACAGAATTACTACCTGGCTTTGAGGTAGGGTTTTCATGGGAATCATTTTTCTTTATATCGAAAAGTGATAATTTAGTGTGACATGTTTGGGACTGTGCATGAGACTCGTTTCTGAACTCTATGTGACACAATGCTGAGGTGAGATCTTCACAGGTCTCGCCATAGTATCCCTCTGTCCTCAGAGCTTCCTAGCTGGGGGACACGGGAGAGAATGTCACAGCGCTTCTCACATGCAAATCCTCCTGGGGGGGTTCCCTCCAGACAACCTCAGGGCTGTGTTTGGTCTGCATTTTAAATATTTGAAGGGCTACTGTTGAGGACTTTCAATAATTACATTTACACAAAACAGAAATGGTGAGGTTAGTCCTAACTCAAACCAGCTTTTGTTTCTTAAGGTAACTGAAATGTATTTGCTAGGTAAAAATGTTTATTGGGGGAACATACATTTCCTTTAAAAAGAAGTTTGGAGGGAGGAAAACAATAATAAAAACTAATGAAACATTATTTGGAAATTGAATAAATACCCTTTGTACCTCACAGCAATGAGAGGATGTGAATTGAGAGCATCAGGAACCAACGACTGTCGGCTTGCTGGGTTGGCCACTTACTTACATACTTCCTTGCTTTGCGCTTTAGTTCCAGCCTCGATGCTCTGGATGCTGACAGTGAAGGAGAAGGGCGTTCTGAGCAGTCACACACTTGCTACACTCCAGAGTCTCAGAGTTCTTCCAGAACTGGGATTCCCAGTGGGGATGAATTGGATTCTTTTGAGACCAACATGGAACCGGATTTTAATATCTCCAGGGCTGAATCCCTTTCTCTATCAAGTAGTCTGCAGTCGAAGGTATTCTTACTGGAATTAGTTTAGGTTATTATTCAATGTGGAGAATACGTTGCTTAAATCTATCCTTCTCTATCCGGAAGACAAATTGTGCTTTACTCACATGTGCAAATTACTTTGTTGAGACTCGCATTGGTACCTATTTGAGGCTATTTTTTTTTTCGACCTCTCCCCTAATTTTTATAGTCCTTTCAGTGGCTGATTTCTGTCTTTACTAATTCACCTTGGGTACATACCATCTTTTACATGCTCAGAGTTTTTACCATTTTCTACAATGATTTCTACCAGCATCGCTCAGGCTACAGGAGGAAAATGGGTAGTATTAAATGAATTTTAGTGATCAAAGTTATTTTGCTCACATACATTTTCACTTGGTCCAGGTGATGGGGTAGATGGCAGTAAGGCAGAGGTGATGTTTATCGAGCGTTCCTCGCTGCACGAACTAATCTGGAACTTCATGAACTTTGACAACTTTTCCATCAGAGTCAGATTTTCTCCTGTTGACACTTTCACATTGGAGTTTCACTTTATTCTACTTTTTGTAAAAAATTAAATACATCCTTCAAATCTCCCAAGAAAAGCCCTTTTACGTTTGAATTTACGTCTTCCTTTTATTTCTGTTTTTGTCCACTTGTTTTCTTTTTAAGTTTATTTAATTAAGTTTACAACTGTAAAACAGTCTGTGCCGTGGCAAAACTTCTCTTACTGTGAACACGCAGTTGTTATGATAATGGCCTATTGTTTTGTAGCATGCTCTACAATATGCAAAATGTGTTTTATAAATGTGCAAAGTGTGCAATTTCCTCATAACTCCCTTGGACGTAAGTAGTGCCTTTATTTTATTTTTTGAGCAAATGAGGGTCTAGAAAGGTTAAGAGTTTTGTTCAGGTTGCCTCGAGTTGGTGATAGAGTTAGAACTCACATTTCGGTCTTTTGACCACAGATTCTGCATCTTTTCCCCCTCAGCCTGTAGAGCTGTCATAGTCTTTCCAATCTAAGGGTCATGTGACATTTCTGGATAATAAGAAATGTGTACTATTGTTAATGTGGACACGTCATGGTTTTGCATTTTGAATGGAATTGTAAGACACTCATCATTACTTGGAATGAAAAATAATTTAGTTCTTATGAAACAGTTTCATGCTGCTCACTTTTAAGAAGATTCTGTCCTATGAATATATCTTGCCTTGCCTCTGTAATTACCTAGTATAACGTTTTGCCAGAGGGTTTTGGACAATTTTTGATGTTCCATTGTCATGAAAAAATGATTCCCTTAAATGATTGAAATGGAGAGGATGGCCTTTGGCTAGAGCCTTTTGTGGCCAGCTCACTGTTAGGGTTATAGGACAGCCCAGGCCGGCCCTATGGGTGCTCCCTTATAAGACAACCACAGCCCAAGGCCCCTTGAAGCAAGGTCAAGTTTCTATGTTCTATTTTTATTTAGACTCTTTAACTAAATCAATGAACTTAGGATACTGTGTGTTTTCATTTAGGGAAAACACATTTAGGAACAGATGAGGACAGTGTTGATGAAGGGCAGTTTCTAGTGGCTTAATTTTAGTAAATAATTTTGCATTATTTTCTTTTAGCCCAAATCTTTTTTTTTTCTTGAGACACAGCCTCAAGCTGTCCCCCTGGGTAGAGTGCCATGGCATAGCTCACAGCAACCTCCAACTCCTGGGCTCAAGTGAGTCTCCTGCCTCCGCCTCCCAAGTT
>CAUYTI010135669.1:0-11904 GCA_963575145.1 Galago senegalensis | reverse complement strand
ACCTTTTAAAATGATATGCCTTTCGAGGGTTCACTTCTGTGGTTCATCTTGCAAGGGTACAAGTGAATCTTTCTATGAGTAGAATATGAATGTTTTGACATAATAACTAAGAAAGTTACATGAAGGCTATGTTAACCAGTTTGATGGAAGTGTCTTGGATTATGTGTGAAAACACCACACTGTACCCCCAAAGTGCATCTATGTACACAGTTACCATTCAATAAAAATAAATAAATAAATAAAATAAAATGATATGCTTTAATATAAGTCTTTTTTCTTGGTAGGCCCTTTGAGTAAGAAGACCCCTGTCCTTCAGCCCTCTCAAAATTTTCTGAGCACTTTTTTGCAGCAAAAAGTTTATTAAGCAATAAAACACAGCGTATCAGACCGTTATCTTCATGTTAAATGTTTCATGATGCATTTACAAAAATTTTAAATGTTCTGTTTGATTACAACTTCCCACTACTGTAAAGCCTAACACTGCTACTTACTTCAGGTAATGCAGAAATAGAAGTGGTTTTCTGAAGGCTGAAATCAAGGCAGGCATTCCTTACTACTGCTGTTCCACAATCCATTGTACTTAGTATGGATTTGGTGTTGTGGACAATATTTGCACTCATTCTACAAAACAGTCACCTAACTAGAAAAGTGTTAAAAGACGGTAAAGTGTTTGCACCTTTTTTTATTTGGCATTAAACGCTGGTTGCATTCTTCTCAGATCTGTAATAAAGAAATCTTTGCAGACTTACCTGGAGTCAGAGGGATGGAGATTCTGTCAAGGTTATTTTTCAATCTCTCTGTACACATTCCTGTAAGAGGGAGAGAAGCACATCCCATGTAGCGGGAATAAACACCGGACTCGATCTATGGCAGGATTTATCATCCACCCCTCCCTCCTGGGGAGCCAGATCCCTTTCCCAAAGCGCCCAGACCCCTCCTCCACCTGGAGGTTTGGAGAATCCCAGGAGACCGGGGCCCAGAAGGGAATCTCCTGGGCTGGCCAATCTGACCCTGGCCAAAGGCGGGAAAGAGGGGCTTTCCCAGAAGGAAAACTTTTCCAAACTAGGAGACTGGGGTTGGGGGGGCGGAGAGCAGACAAAAGGCGCGGCCCGCGGCTGCGTTTCCCACCGTCCGGGAGCCCCAAGCCTCGGCGTAGGCGGCGCGACGTGGGGAGGAGGATCCCGGCCTGAGGCCGCGGCCACAGCCGCCCGCTCCCGCCGGTGTCCGCCGCTGACGTCGCCTGAGAAGTTTGGGGAGGGCGGAGCTCGGCCGGCCCGGCTCGGCGGCGGGCGCGCCTGGGAGGGCCGGGGCGGCGAGAGGAAGCTCCTCCTCGGCGCGCCGCGGCGCCGCAGACTTGACCCGGTTCCCTCCGAGAGTCTGCTCGGGCCCCGGAGAAGCAGGGGCCGCCTGGGACCCCGGGGAATGGGCGGCCTGGTGACCTAGGCTCCCGGGGCAGGAAGGGCCCGGCGGCCTCGCTCGCGCAGGGGCGGACTCGGCCCCCGGCTCCCAGGACCCGGCCGGCGGCTTGAGCGCCCGCGCCGCGGCCACCATGGACGACGGGACCATCTGCAGCGCCCTGCCCACCATCCCCTACCGCAAGCTCGCCGACCTGCGCTACCTGAGCCGCGGCGCTTCGGGCACCGTGTCGTCCGCCCGCCACGCAGACTGGCGCGTTCAGGTGGCGGTGAAGCACCTGCACATCCACACCCCGGTGCTCGACAGGTAGGGCGCCGCCGGAGTTCCCGGCAGAGTCCCCAACTCCGCTGCATCTCCCTACCCTGCCCAGGGCAGGCGCGCTCTAGAGCCCGGATGGCAGTGACCACTGAGGGCCGTCCCATCCACCCCGAGGCAATCCGAGCGTGGGGCTGGCCTGGCGGGAAGACCGACTTCTCCGGAGAGAGGCGACAGTCACATTCCTCCGCTCCTGTCTCCTGCCCGCGACCTTCCTCTCTCTTGCTCTCCTAGCGTCTTCTCCATATTCCAAAAATCAGCAATCACAGTCCAACTCTCAGCGCCCAGTTTATTGATACTGATGCGTGTTTGTGTAGTGGGTGGCGTTGTGTTTTCTTTAATATTTCCCTTTTTTTTGGAATCGGGCGGTAGGGCGGCGCTGTCCAGTAGGTAGCTCTTAGCGGCAGGTGGCTCTCGAGCAGTTAAAATGTGGCCATCCAAACGGAAATGCGCTTTAAGTGTAAAAGCATACACACTGGATTTTGGACACTTAGTAGCTATTTTAAAAACTTGTAATATTTTATTAGTATTTGTATATTGATTGTATGGTGAAGTGATATTTAACTCATATATGATGTTAAAATTCATGTGTGTGTTTTTCTTTTTTAAATGTGACCAGTAGAAAATTTAGAATGGTACATGTGTGGTTTGCACTACATGCTTCTTGGACAGCACTGATTGAGAGTCTAGGATATTTTGGTTTGAGCTTTTTATTGTTTGTGGTTTGCTATGTGTTGTCATGAAAGTTTAAATATCAAATTCAACATTAGCAGTTTAAATATCAAGTTCAACATTAGCAGTTCAGTTCTTCCCACTCTTGCAGAGAAGACTGTCCCTAGAGGAAATGTGTCTTACTTTTCTTACAATAAATTGAATCAAAAGAGTGTTAGATAGCCAAAATCGGGGAATGTCTCTCACATCTGTTTGTGCCGGTTTTCAGGGAAGGTAAGTTTCTGTTTCCAGAGAAACATTCCAATTTTTGGAATGTAAATTCGTGACTCTGTGTATTTGTCAGTTGGTCTGGTCACTAGTTTTGTGTATTTTCCTTACGAAAAAGATTTAACTAAAGCCTGTTTTCAGTCCCTTAGGAAGTTAACGTCTGTGACTGCAACCTTCCCTTCTCCCTATATATCAAATGGTGTGAAATACATCATCACAGATGCTGCGATTGGCTGAAGGCTGTTAGTATCCAGTGTCAGATAATGCCTCAGCTTCAGCTCTGCCAAAGTTATTGCCTGTGGCTTTTCTTTGTTACCTCTCACTATCGGGTTTGGATGGGCTGGATATCACAATAGACTGGGGACACCTATAGAGATTTCTTCCACACTATGTACACCCTAGTTCAAGTTCAGTGCTAAACACGGTGTGGTGTTTATTTACTCTGGGCCTAATTTTCTGTGGAGCAGGTGCTGGGCAAGTGTGTGTATGTGAATGTTGTCGACTTTACGGGGTAGTTATATTCTAGAAAAAATTATGCAAATAGTACATGGAAATGTAGCATGGATGGACCCATTGGCATCCAATTGATCCTCCCATTTTGGACACTGCTGCTCAAGAATTTGATTTATCTAAACTTTGTGCCATTTGGGGACCAAGGACTAAAGAGGGAGTTTCCTTCCCGTGCTCATTAACAATTTTCATAGTCTAATATTCTTCACTTAATTGGGTAGGAAGTAATTCTGTCTTCAAAGAAGCTATAAGATGAGTGAAACACTCTGGGATTACTACATCACATTCTTTTCTCCAGTGTGTTACGTAAGGTCTTAACACTAGCAGTATTTATGCAGTCTGAGCATAGGAATAGGCTATGCGGTTGACTCACAGGGTGTCTATTTCCTCACATGTAAAGTAGGAATAATAAACACGTGTACTGCATGGGCTCTGGTATGGCTAATGTTTGCATTGTTCTTTGGGATCACCTGAAAGAAAAATAAGTTTATGCGATGTTACGTGTTCCTATTTTAGTGATTGGTGAATCATTCTTCATAACCTGACTTCCCTCCAGTGAGTAGATCTTGCCCAACAATCTTCCTACGTGTGCTGAACAGTGGAGTTTATTTGGTTTTTGAAATGTCCTGTCAATGAGAAATTTTTTTAATTGAAATTTTGAGTTGGGTCATTTTAGTGATATGTCCATAGAAGCTGTGTTTTATATTTTTACTTCTGAAAATTTTCCAACTAACTTTACTGATCAATCAATGGAGTAGAAAGAACACAGGCTTTAGAGTCCCATGTCTAAAATTCAAATCTGACTCAAACCTGCTACTTATTGTTGGTGTGGCTATAGAAAATTACTAATTTTTCTGAGCCTCCAAACCCTCATAAATAAAGTGTTGATAATGAAACACACTTGACAGGGTTGAGCTTCGCATGATAGTGCTTGTAAAGTGGCTGACACATCATAGGGTCACAGTGAAAGGAAGGATGCCTCATGCTCTAATGGGAGGAGGACATGGTGTATCAGTATCAATGAGACTTCTGTGGCATGCCGCTCTTCTTTCTCAGTATCCAGAAATCTTCAGGCTCATCCTCTGTGTCTTGTTGGCCCACATTTCTTGAGGCAGGTATGGAACTGTTCCAACTTAGGGAATATAAGTTTAATTAAAACAGGTCTCACAAACTGATATAATTGGTTTCCTCACAGTTGGGTTATTGAGTGATTAAAGGACAGAGAGAAAGAAGCTTTTCATCTTATGCCTTTCTGTTAGTCTTGAATTTTGGAACATATATTACCTATTAAAAAAATAAACGACTAACATTTTGGTTTTGGTTTGTGCTTAAAGCAGGCCTCATAGTCCGGTCTAGACTGTCTGTTGGTCTTTTTATTTCAGTAGCCATTCATCTAGAACTTGGGGGGTTGAAGAGTTTCTCCTGGAACCATTTCTACTTCTATTTTTGGTACTACCAATACATAGTCATCTATAGTAAAATGTGATGACATTGACAATTTCCTTCCATTTTTGTTTTAAATTCCTCACATTCAGTCAGTCACTACAACATGGGCCTTTTAACCCCCCTATTTCAACTACTACCTTCATAGTTTTAGATTCTAACTACTTCACATCTTGACCAGTGTTAAAAATCCCCTCACCTGACTTTCAAACTCTACCTTATTACCAAGTTAACAATCTTAAAATTTTGTTCTACTATCATTCTGCTGCTCAAAAACCTCCAGTTATGCTGGGCACTATTTGTAGTCCCAGGTACTTAGGAGGCTGATTCTCTCATAGGTGAGAGGATCACATGAGCCCAGGGGTTCAAGTCCAGACTGGGCAACATAGCAAGACCTCATGTCTCTTTAAAAAAAATAAATAAATAGACTAGGCATGATGCCTTACACCTGTAATCCTAGCTCTCTGGGAGGCTCAGGTAGGTGGATTGCTTGAGCTCAGGAGTTCAAGGCCAGCCTGAGCAAGAGCAAGACCCTGTCTCTAGTAAAAATGGAAAATCTAGCTGGACATTGTGATGAGCTACTCAGTAGGCTGGGGCGAGAAGATCACTTGAGCCCAAGAGTTTAAGGTTGCTGTGAGCTATGACATCATGGCACTCTACCAAGGATGACAAAGTGAGAGTCTGTCTCAAAAAAACAAATAAAATAAAAATAAGTGCATTCTGCATATATATATTTTAAAAAGTCCTTCAGTTACAACTCAGTGACTACTAAATAAAGTTAAACCACCCTAACTTGGCTTTAAGACTTTGAGATACAGCCCAACGCTACCTTATTCACCTTCACTCCTTTTCTATTATATATGCTGGTTCATATTAAACAGTTTACAGTTTCCCAAACATAGCCTTCACTTTTAACTTTCTTGAATTCATTTGATAAGTATCTATTAGACATCTGCTATATTACTATGTGCTAGGCAACATTCCAAGTCCAAGGGGTACACAGGTGAAAAACAAAGGCAAGTTCCCTCCCTTCCTCTCCTTTCCAGGAGAAATCAGCCATCCTAGATGCCCTCTTTCCACTGTTGAAATTCTATCCATCTATAAGTTACAGCTGAAATCCTATTTTTCTAAAGACTGTGGTGACTCCCCTGGGTCCAAATTTACTCTTCTCCGAATTTCCCATGATTTGACTGGTGTTCCTTTCTTTCGGGGAGGATGGGGGGGACTTCTCACATTCTGCCTTATTTTTTTTTTAAAGATTTCTGAACAACTTGAAGGCAAAGACTATATTTTTTTATTTTTATATTCTCCACAATGCTTAGCATAGTTCTTTATTTATACTAAAAGTTAAATATTTGTTCTATGCAAGAATAAGCAAATGAACCTGGATCCAGAGTTGCCCCAGGAGTCTGTTATAAGAATTTACCTGTTCACAGTGTTCCCTTCCTGAGTTTTAGTATATTATGGCTAAATTTTATTGATGTCTATGTAGGTATTATCATCTATTTATTTAAATCTATAGCATTTAAACTTTGTAATAGTCAGGCTTCTGGGAAAATGTTGCATGGTATGCACCCATAAAATTTAATGTAATATCTAATTGATTCATTTTAATATAACATAAATGTAACAGTTTAATTAGTTCACGCACCAATTATTCTAACATAGATAAGCTTTTTAAATTTACTTTAACACTGTGTTCCTTTCCTAGGAAAAGTACAATAATAATAACCTGTGTATAGCACTTATATCTGTCTATGGTTTATAGAAGTTATTTTGATCTCTAAACAGACCTATAGAATATAGAGGGTAGGTGTTATCCCTATTTTAATATAATGAAACTAAGGTACAGAGAAGTTGCATAATTTACATGTGGTCATGTAGCTATTTAATGAAAAAGTATAGGATTAATTAGTCTTATAAAGCATGATAATTCTGTATTTGTCATTACCTGAAGTAATTGTACATTGTCTTTTCCTAGTGAAAGAAATGATGTTCTAAGGGAAGCTGAAATTTTACACAAAGCCAGATTTAGTTACATTCTTCCAATTTTGGGAATTTGCAACGAGCCTGAATTTCTGGGAATAGTTACTGAATACATGCCAAATGGATCATTAAATGAACTCCTACATAGGGTAAGTATGACACAGTTTGAGTGACTATAATTACCACTTCTGTTATTCAGACTGTATAGTACTTTGGTTTCATAGTTGATAAGCTTATTTGAGGGTACATAAGTGAATCAAAATGAGAGTAATAAAAAACAGTCACGGGGTAAAATTTTACCTTTTATGGCTTTTTTATGTTAGTAAAAATACTAGAGCGTCAGCCCCATATTCTTTTTTTTTTTTTTTTTTTTTTTTTTTATTTTGAACCCACCACCTCCGGCATATGGGGCCGGCACCCTACTCCTTGAGCCACAGACACCGCCCCAGGCCCCATATTCTAAGGGACCTAGATTATTTTGCTTGGGTTACTATTCCTGACATTGATGCTGAATTACAGTATCCATATGGGGATTATGTAGGTAGGAATGGAAAAAAGAAAAGGCAAACTTTACACATTATACAATTGACTGTTTATTTTGTACATTTAAAAATTATTTACTTGGAGCAATTCGTGGATTTGCATGTCATCCTTGCTCCAGGGCCGTGCTAATCCTCTCCACTGTTGCAGTTTTAGTACATGTGCAGCCAAAGTGAGCACTTATTTTACATGGATAACAATTTAGGATTCAAATTTAATGTTTCTAATACCAGTTCATGAAGTTTTAAATTAGCAGGCCAAATTAATTGTCTGTGAGTACCAAATACATTAGCTTTTCTAATAACAGACAGTAGCATAATAAGCCAATCATGTTTTCTCAACCAGCAACTCTGGCTTTGATTGTGAAGTCCATCAGTAAGCAAATTCAGGAGCTCTCCTTCTCAATATACGTGTACTATCTTATTGTTGTTTGCGTGAGTTACATTACTAATATGTATATTATCTCTAATCTGCAGTTTCTCTCAGGAAATATTTTTATAAACTACTTGATGCATTTTGTAAGGTTGATTTAGTTAAAACTGCGTGATCATCTGAATATCCAATTAGTGAACAGTCTTAAATAATAATACATAATGATGCTCTCTGAGACCGGAGGAAAGTAGTTGTCACTATCAGCCAGTCATGGAGTAAATTCCCCTTTGTTTCAGAATCCATTACCTTCTTCTATTCATGACTTGTGACCACCTGAAAAAGAGGTGGTCACAGTAACTGGTGTCAGTCTGTAAGATTTGTGTAACCACTACAGTAATCAAGATACAAATGTTAATAAAGTACTCTATTTTATTTTATTTTATTGCAGTTTTTGGCTGGGGCTGGGTTTGAACCGGCCACCTCTGGCATATGGGGCCAATGCCCTACTCCTTTGAGCCACAGGCACTGGCCCTACTCTTTTTTATTCTTTTGAGAAACTAATATAAGTGGAAATCTAATATTTTATTCCCCTACCTCCGTAGATAATCTGGCACCCAATTAGAGTCCACTGGAAATTCTACAGCCTTCCTCAGAGGGGTTGCTAACTCCTGGGAGAAATCGTACAATAGGCAGTGAGCACTCCTCTTGAACACAAGCTGCTGTATAACACTCCGTGCTAAAAAGAGAGACCTGGTTACTACTTTAAACTGCATAGTTTAGAAAAAGCTACATTTTCTATAGATTACAAGATTCAGTTTCTCTAGGGGAATGCTATCTGTATACACCCGAGGAAGTTATGTTCCACATTAATCTTCTGTGTTACATTTGGTTTCTAAGTTGTGTTATTTAGAGTGGGTTGATTTATCTGGAAGCATCCTCCCCCAACTTGGAAAAATTGATTGAAAAAAATTTAAAAACAATCAATCTAAAATTTTGAGCCACTCCCTTGCCAGGATGATCACTGAACTATAAGCTGACCCATTTATAGAAAACTTTGCGTAGCATTCAGAAAAATGTACACGGCACATTGTGCCTGGTGATTCATTGTCAGTCTTTTAAAATTGTCTTGATCTTTCTGAGTCTTTTCATTCTCCCGGGAAGCTACATTAAAACATTTATTTTAAGAAAGTCCAGATGGATATAAATTATAAGTACCAGGAAATATAAAATAACATGTTGTAAACGTGGCTTATTATATAGGTTTAGAGACAAAAATGACTAAAACTTAGAATGAGGAAGTAAATAGGAATATAGATGTTTGTGTCTGGCTATCTGCAGATGCAGAATAATTGATATCTGTGTCAGTTGAAGAAAAAAGACCCAATAGCTTGTAGTTGCATGAATAACATAAAATGAAATGAAGTATTGGTACTGTAATGTTATCGTTTTCTCCATAGAGTCAGGACAGTAAGATGTAAGAATGTTAACCAATATGAAAGTAATGCTGTTATGAAAATGCACACATATGTTTTAACTTTATGCATATTTCCTTATGGAATGTTTAATGGTCTAAGTGAAAATTGGGCTACTTTTCTTTTTTTTTTTTAATATGCATAAAGAAAACTGAATATCCTGACGTTGCTTGGCCGTTGAGGTTTCGCATCCTGCACGAAATTGCACTTGGAGTAAATTACCTGCACAACATGAACCCTCCTTTACTTCATCATGACTTGAAGACTCAGAATATCTTATTGGATAATGAATTTCATGTTAAGGTAATTATAATAAAAAAGCTTATCTGTATCCTCACACTGAATGATTTTGAAAAGACTGTATTTTTCTACCTCGACAGTCTAAGACCACTCCCTTTTCTGTAGCCCCTGTTTCCTGTCCTCAGTCCCCCTTCCTGTGCAGTGACTTAGTTGTTCCTAGACAAAGATAGAGTATGGTACAGAACACAGAGATACTGTGTTTCTTAATCAATTGCCAAGATTACCTTTTTTTTTCCCCTTTACTTTTTATTTCAAACTTATCAATTCACAGGAAGTTGCAAAGATAATAAATACAGAGAAGTTCCATGCATCCTTCACTTACTTTACCCCATGGTTACATGACATGTAATTATAGCACAATTTCAATGCTAGGAATTTGACATTGGTATGTATAAAGGTTGTAGGGAGTTGTGTGTCACTTTACTACATGTGTAGATTTGTGTAACCATCACAGCAACCCAGGTACTGTACTGTTCCATACCACGACGAAGACATCACTCATGCCCCCTGCCTCTTTGGGAATCATCATTTTGAGAATACTATATAAATGGAATCATATAATACCTGGTATTTTGAGACTGGCTTTGTTCACTTCACATAATGCCCTTGAGCTCCATCTTAAGTGGTTGCTTGTATCAATGGTTGGTTTTTATTAATAAATAGTATTCGATGGTATGGGTGTACAACAGTTACAGAAACATTCACTTATGGAAGAACATTTTGGTTCTTTTCAATTTTTGGCAATTATAATAAAAGTGCTGTGAACAATTCTATGTAGCTTTATAAGCAAACACAAATCTTCATTCCTTTGGGATAAATCAGTGCCCCAAAGTACAACTGCTGATTTATGTGGTAAGGGTGTGTTTAGTTTTTTAAGAAACTATCCAACTATTTTCCAGAGTGGCTGGCCCATTTTACATTCTACCAGCAATTTATGAGAGATCCAGCTTTTCTGCATCCTCACCAGCATTTGGTATTATCACTGTTTTTTATTTAGCTGTTATAATACTTACATAGCAATGTGTCATCATGGTCTTCATTTGCATTTTCCTAAAACCTAAGGATATTGAATACTTTTTCATATTCTAATTTACCATCCATTCTTTTTGATGAAATGTTTCCATGGCATAAGCCCATTTTCTAATTGGATTCTTTGGGTTTTTACTGTAGTGTTATGCGAATTCTATATTAATTGAAGCATGAGTTCTTCATCAGATATGTAGTTTGCAAATATTTCCGCCTAGTTTGCTGTTTTGTCTTTTCATCCTTTTAACAATGGCTTCCACAGAGGAAAAGCTTAAATTCTGATGAAATCCAGTTTATTAGGGTTTTTTTTTTACTTTTGTGGCTCATACCTTTGCTGTCATACCTAAGCCCTCTTCACCAAGCTTTAGGTACTGAAGATTTTCTTCTATATTATCTTGTAAAAATTTGATAGTTTTATGTTATACGTTTAAATCTATGATTCATTTCAAATTAATTTCTGTATTCAGATACAAGACTTAAGTGCTGAGGACAGCAGATCTGGCAGTGACTGCACAGTTGCCCTCTGATGACAGTAATTAAAAAGTAGCTGCTCAGGAACTAACACTAAACATAATTCACTATGTTTTTATGTATTATTTTGCTATGCATCTTATAATACAGATCAGATTATTATGAATATTAAAAATGATCAAAGAAATAAATAATGGAGAAAAAACAGAAAAGTTAAAACAAAAATGAGAGAAAAAATTAAGTGAAAAAATAAATCTTCATTGAAGATACTTGCTCTCCCTAGAGTAAAATGGTAGGGGAAGGCAAGGAGAAGCAAGCTTCCACCTCAAAATTGCTAACAAAAAGAAAGAGGGCGGTACCTGTGGCTCAAAGGAGTAGGGCACCCGCCCCATATGCTGGAGGTGGTGGGTTCAAGCCCAGCCCCAGCCAAAAAAAAAAAAAGAGAGAGAGAGAAAGAGAAACTAATCTGTGGTATTAGTTATAGAACCATCAGGTACAGGTACTTTAATGGTCATCTTGTCCTCTGAGTCTTTGCTGCAACAGTCCTTATCTTCAAAGGCAGTTATCCTGTGACAGGAATCTTAACATCCTTACTTAAATGTAAAGAGGCTAAGATTTTTCCTGGCTGCTTCCACTTGTTGGTCCTAGTTCAACTTCTGTGACAAACTGAGTAAAACTTCCATAGCACAGCCCTTCAAATATTTGTAGACAGCTTTTCTCTCCCGCCTCTCAGACACTCTTGCATTTTGTCCTTTTCCCTACTAAATACTCATAATCGCTGATGTTATGTAGATGCATGTTTGTTTAAATTTCTCTTAAATTTCAATCCTCAGAACTGATCAAAATACTACTCTTGGTGTAGTCTGATGAGTATAGAAATGAATGATACTTGGCCCCAAATTCTTACGAGTTCCTTAAGAATCCATCAGCCGGCTTGGCGCCTATAGCTCAACCGGCTAAGGCACCAGCCACATACACCTAAGGTGGCGGGTTCGAATCCCCAGCCCGGACCCACCAAACAACAATGACGGCTGCAACCAAAAAATAGCCGGGCGTTGTGGCAGGCGCCTGTGGTCCCAGCTACTTGGGAGGCTGAGGCAGGAGACTCGCTTGA
>CAUYTI010135664.1:0-14957 GCA_963575145.1 Galago senegalensis | reverse complement strand
TCAAGCTGTCGCCCTGGGCAGAGTGCCGTGGCATTACAGCTCACAGCAACCTCCAACTCCTGGGCTCAAGCGAGTCTCTTGCCTCCGCCTCCCAAGTAGCTGGGACCACAGGCGCCCGCCACAGCACCCGGCTATTTTTTTGGTTGCAGCCGTCATTGTTGTTTGGCAGGTCCAGGCTGGGGATTCGAACCCGCCACCTTAGGTGTACGTGGCTGGCGCCTTAGCCGGTTGAGCTATAGGCGCCGAGCCCGGATATTTATTTTTTTCATTCTTGTGGTATTTAGTGAGAAGAATGTGTTTCAGCTCCATCCCGGTAAAAGATGTTAAGTCTCCATCTTTTTAATGGCTGAATAGTATTCTGTGGTATACGTATACCACAGTTTGTTGATCCATTCGTGGGTTGATGGGCACATAGGTTGCTTCACTAGTTGGCAATTATGAACTGAGATGCAATAAACATTCTGGTGCAAATGTTTCTCTGTTAAAATTATTTTTGTTCTTCTGGGTAGAGACCCAGTAATGAGATTGCAGGATCAAATGGAAGGTCTACTTTTAGATTGTTGAGGATTCTCCATACCTCCTTCCAAAAAGGTTTTTAATAATTATTAATAGCATCAAGAGATCTGGATTCTAAAAGTTTGAGAACCATGGCCTTAAGCCATGAGACCTGAAGACTAATATGGACAGGTAGACTGTTTAAGAAAACAAACTAGGATCAATTTAAGGTTCAACCAACTAGAAATTGAAGCCCCTCCTCCATAGTACACACAAAGAGGACCTTGTAACAAAACAAATGTCTTTTATCTAGAATCTTGGTAAATTAGAAGCAGAAAAGGTTTTGTAACAGTTGGCATTTATGTCTAGTGCAAACAGCCCATGCAGCTCAAGGTGGGCCAAGATGATTTCTGGCCCATCAACATGATTTCTTGATTTCAAGATGATTTCTCCTGAAATTCATTCTGTGAATTACATTCCATTTTACAGTTTGAAAGATATCCTTATGGAAGTAAATCTCAATGAAAATCAAGCTGGGGGAGGTGGAGTGGGATGGGTAAATTCATACCTATCTGTTACAGTGCACACTATCTGGGTGAAAGGCACACTTATAACTTGGACTCAATCTGTACAAAAACAAAGTATGTAAGCAAAACATGGATACCCCTTGACACTCTGAAGTTTTAAAAAATTGAAAAATTAATAAAAAACGAAAGCCATCCTTGATGCATTTTATGGGTTCTGTTTACACACGTACTGATGTTCAAGATTTGGGAATTGAATTGGGTTCCCCAGTGATTCTCTTGAATTAGTATGACAGAATATTGACCTCTTTTTGTGATTCTACTTTCATTACAGTGCTAAAAGAATAAAGGAAACATATATTCTTTTAATCTTATCATCATCTGGGGGAAAGGGAATGATTTTATACTGTGTTGATTTCTCACTTAAAAATGTATTTTGAGGACTCAGTATAGTAACTCATCTAATACCGCTTATGTTTTCAAATTGAACAAGAGAATACATTGTTTTATGGGTGGTCCTATGGTAGTACCTTTAATGTATATATGTACTTAAATTGTCAGCTATGAAATGGATGTCTCTGAAAATTCTTATTGCTAACAAATGTTTATGATCTCTACATATTTCCCTTGCGATGCATTTTTGCAAAGAGCTTTTTCATTTGCTAGTGCATTTTGGTTGTGTTTGATATTTCACCAGTAGGCTATTAGCATTTTCTTGGGATAAGTGAAATTTAAAAGAACGCTTTCATTTATTGTTCTTGGAAAGATGACTTTCTTCTTTCAAAGACAGCTCTTATGAGGTAAGTAACATTGGAAGATAAAAGGCTTACTCCAACTGTGAACACATATGACATTGTGTTGTGATGAGAAATTAATTTTAGAGTTTGTTTTTATGCAAATCATAGTTCAGTATTTTCTGCCACAGTACATCTCATTTCTTGTTCTCACAAAGGATAGAGTTTTCCTGACATAACTAGACAGCCAAACTAGGTTTCTGTGTCTCGTCTAAGTGCTCTGTGTTACAAGCTTTAGCCATTTGGTCTCAGTTGTTTTGCAGAGAAATGACCACTAAACTAATGGGCACAAATCCTGGGGGTTTAATCCAGATCCATCCATTAAAGGGCTGTGTGACCAGATTGAAATGTTTGAGATAATCCTCTCTGTACTTTACCTCCTCTACTCCCCAACTTTGTGGGTGTTCACATAGAAAATCCAGGAATTAGTCCAGAATCTATTGGTCACAAATCCTTTTTAGTCTATCAGGCTATCAAGTGTCCCCATCTGCTACTATTTTCATTGAGGCCTTTTCAATTTTTGCCTGAATTTAAGCAAGAATTCCTGTAGGTTTTCTTGTCCCTAGGTTTATTTCATTTTCATGCATTTTTTAAAACCACCATAAACAAGATCTTGTAAAAAGATGAAAGTGTTCATGTCATTCTTCTGCTTGATGTTTTCCAATGCCTCACCGTGGTAAAAATCCAAACTCCTTAGGAGACATTACAGTGAAATAAAGAGAGTTGGGTTTTGGAAGTTGCAGATGTGAACTTGAATCTGAATTTTGCCATGTGACTAGCTGAGTAATCTTGGGGGAAATTCTCTGACCATTTTTAGTCATTGTTTCTCTATTTGTCAAGCATGGAGCCCTGTGTCTGAAGGTATCAGTGGCTGTCGCCCACCGATCTGCCCTGCTTCCCTACAAAATCTGGTAGGGAAGCAGGGCTTCCTCGAATCCCCTTTTTCTTCATGACTGTGTACGTGATTTCCTCTGTCTGGTACACATACTAATGCCTTACTGCTCTTAGAGTTGATGTAGAGGTTGGCTCTTCTAAGTAGCCTTCTCTGACACATCCCCACGAGGCTGAAGTCTCTTCCCTGAAGTTTCTGACCTTCTGTGCTCTTCTCTATAAGCACATTGGTTGGACTGTGCTTTGTTCATTTCATTCGTCCTATTTATTTAATCAGGAAATGCTTATTTTGCATGTATTATGTGCCAGACATTATTTTATCTCTTTGGATAATAGCAGAGACCAAAGAATACAAAATTTCTATTAACCTGGTGTTTATATCCTAATCTGGAAGCAATAAAATAAAAATTAATAGCATAGCATACACATATACACACACATATATATGTATATAAAACTAGTAATTGATATGAGCTATGAAAACCAAGCATAGAGAGAGGACAGAGGGTGAAGGGGCTAGACACTGACATGGGGATGGAGATGGGGTTGATGTTTGATGTGAGTGGTCAGAGAAAGGCTCCCTAAGTTGAACATTGAGCAGTGAAATGAATGAGATGCCAATGGGTAGTGCTTGTATCAGGGCAGGAGCATTTTAGGCAGAGAGAATAAAAAATATGTAAAGACCTGAGATAGTGTTGTGGTTGACATATTCAAAGAACATTATGGAAGCTGGTGTGGCTGAAGTGGAGTGAGGCATTGTGGCATGAGGGTGGGGCAGTTCAGTAACAAAACCAATGATATAACTGAGTTTGACAACATTGTAAGCCATGCTAAGGATGTTTTAATATTTTGAAATTAAGGTGAAACTAATTTATATCTTTCATAGGAAACCTATAACCTAATTCTAGCCTAAGAATATGGGGGGGGAGGGGGGGAAGGGGGTGAATGGGTAGAGGGAGGGTGATTGGTGGAATCACCTCTCCAGTGTATCTTACAAGGGTACAAGTGAATCTTTCTAAAAGTAGAATATAAACGTCTTAACACAATAACTAAGAAAATGACATGAAGGCTATGTTAACCAGTTTGATGAAGATATTTCAAATTGTATATGAAAACACTACACTGTACCCCATGATTGCATTAATGTACACAGCTATGATTTAATTAAAAAAATAAATGACAACTGGTAAGAGAGTTTAAGTGGAAGAGCAGCATGCTCTAAGTTGTAGTTGACAAGGTACCTCCTTCTTACCGCTATGGAAAGTAAACTCTTTGGTAGTAAGTCAGGAAGCAGAGGTAAGAAAGGTATTGAAATTGTCAAAAAGGCAGGTAATGATGACCTGGACTTAGATAGTGAAAAGAAGGAGTGGTCATAAATAGTCAAATTTGGAAACTGTTTTGAAAGTTCAGCCATAATATTTGCCAATGGTTTGGATTCGGAATGGTGTGTGAGGTAAATGAGGAGTAAAGAAGGACTCCCAAGTTCATGGCCTGAATAGCTAGAATAATGGAGCTGTCTTTTACAGACGTTTCAGAGACTAATTGAGAAGCAAGACTATCAGGGTATATTTAGCATACAGTAATTGTTTGCATATTTCTTCTATCAGGGATTGGCTCAATTATAGATCAAAGAGTCCTCAAAATATGGTGGCTTAAGTAAGATACAAATTTCTTCTTCATACAACATCCTGGAGGTGAGTAGATGAGGCTGATGGAGCAGCTATACCCCATATGGTTATTCAGGCCCCCAGGTTCATTCCATCCAGGTGTTGTCCTTGTATACATGGTTGAAGCTAGGCCATGACCTTCTGATATGCTTTGGGAGGGAGAGAAATAGATAGGACAGGACAAGTAACTTCATGTTCAAAGTTACACACTTCATCTGCTCTCATCCCCTTGTCTACTACTTCTCTACAGTCCAGAGAAAGTAATCTCCACAAGGTCAACTCTTTGTCCAATAAAAAATCAGTGGGGGCTTTCCTTACTGAAATGCAAAAGAGAATGGATTCTGGGGGACAGTCTGCCATATTTGTCTCTCTCTCTCATAAGCAACTTAAGTGAGGAATTTTACTATGTCCTCTTCCACCCCAGTACTTACCACAGTGCCTGGACACAGCACTTGTTCATTACATATTAGTTTTCTTAATAATGTATCTTATATGGAACACAAATGATTTTATACTTGATAATGCATTGCCTCCTATGAATTTTGACTCAATTGCATAAATCACCTTTATATTTAAGACTATTTTTAATGTGTCTTGGTCTCTAATGGAGAAAAAGGAGAACACTTCAGTTATCTTTATGTCAGGGTCTCACATTTATCACCCAGGATGAACAAGTCATGATAAGCTAATTATGTTTGTAAAGAGTATTTACCTCCCACACTTGCTTCCAAATAACAATTCCAGAAATCATACTCATTGATGAAAGAATGAGTCACCTCCTTATAATAAAATTGCATCACCTATTCTGAATTGCCTAATTTTCTAAACCTCACCTAACACTTCATGTAAGCCAATAGCTGTGTTCTTGGTACTGCTTGGCTTAAACGTCAGAGGAGATGTACTTGGGTTTAAAATGTTTTAATAAATGGATCATAAACCATATGACATGTTTAAAATTGTGTTTTGGAATGAAGACTCTAATATGAAGAAAAAAATTGGCAAGAAAACAAATCGGTAAGATAAAGTATTTTTTATAAGCAGGCAACTAAGAGGAGGTACAGAGAGCATATTCTGGGTCATTTGGAATGTTTGGGTTTGGAATATTAATATGAGAAAAGTTGTTGCTAATTTTTTAAATAATATACCATATTGGAAATTGGTCTTGCCGGCTTTCTAAGATCACGTGATCACTGTCTTTCTATTTACCCATCATCTATCTCTATGAGCTACACACATATTTTGTCAGTTCATCTTATTTGTGGGAAATTGTCCACTATGTTTCAAACACCCTCAGTTGGAGTGCTTAGATTCTTGCATATTGACCTGTACATCTTCAAGCCCAGGTCTGAGTATCAAGTATATATTCCTAGTTTGTGAGTAAAATTTTGTTCAAAAGATGAAATGAATACATGGGTATTAAATAATCTGTTTAGTCTAACATACCGTGTCTCATGTGGGTAGGGACTTTGTCAGTGTTCCCCAGTGCCTGGCCTGAGCAAGCACATAGTAGGTGTTTCATTCATTTTACAACAAATTACTAATTGCATGTTGCTTGAATGCTAACATACTCTCTGACACCAAAACTTCACAGTTCATTTTAAGGAACCCATACATACCTGTACACACATGGAAAACATGTCACATTCACAGATGCACAGAGACACATACGCAAACATATATTCAGTTCTCTTCAAATCTGGAATTATCTTCTTATAGATAATTATAATTCATAATAAACCACATAGCTTCTGAAAGTTTTTAAGCAGACTGTAATTAGGCATCAAGTTAATTCTGAAAATCATCTACCTGTTTTCTCTCTAGATTAAATTTTTATTCATTTAATTAAAAAAAATCTCCCACGTTGAGTCTTTTAAGCTTCCTACACCTCTGTTGAAATTTAATAAGCCAAAACTTAAACAAGTGTTTGACCTAATAATATCATTTGGCCAGTACAAACTTTGGATTGAGATCCTTAAGAGTTGGGGGGGGGGTTGTGTGTGTGTAAACTCTGGACTTTAAAAACACAGTGAAAGGAAGATTTACAAAATGATAGGTAAATCTTCTATCAATGCAAAAACATATCATATTATGCTCAAGATAATTTAGTGAGTTCAACTTTGTCCTAAGGATATAAAAGAAAATTAGGAAAAAATTGAGTAAAAGTGTTTTGCTTTGTAACTAAAGCAAAACCTAGTCAAATAAACTTTTCTTATGCATAATAAATGTATTTATTTCTTTAATTCATCATGTCATATATATCCCTTTCTAAAAACATACAGCTATATCATAGAATCGCTAGATTTAAACAGACCTCAAATGTGATCAGATCTCTTTTGAGGCTTGATTACATGAACTATGTAAGGTCAGACTGCATATCCTAAAAAAATTGAGAGAACTGAATGTCATAAAACTTTTTACTAATGACAATGTTTTTCCATATAATTAAACTAATGCAACCTAAAACCCTGGTTTTTAATTAAATTATTTTTATTGTTAAAAGATAGAGAACTAGTTATCAACTTCTGTTCATTTCTCTTGTTCTCAAGAATGAGGGAGATTTTGTTCCTGTCTTTTGCCCAGTGATAAATGGGATTGTTTGCTTTTTTTGTTGTTGATTAGTTTGAGTTCTGTGTAGATTTTGGTTAGCAGCCCTTTGTTGGCTTTGTAACATGCAAATATCTTTTCTCATTCCAAATGTTGTCTGTTTGCTTTAATTGTTGTGTTCTTGGCTGTGCAAAAGCTTTTTAGTTTGATTAAGTCCCATTTATTTATTTTCATTGTTGTTACAATTGCCAATGGAGTCTTCTTCATAAAATCTTTCCCTAGGCTGATATCAGCAAGAGTTTTCTCCATGCTTTTTTCTAGAGTTTTTATTGTTTCGTGTCTTAGATTTAAGTCATTTATCCACCATGACTCAATTTTTGTACGTGGTGAGAGATGCGGGTCTAGTTTCAGTTTTTTACATGTTGTTATCCAGTTCTCCCAGCACCATTTATGGAATAGGAATTCTTTCCCCCCCTGTATACGTTTGTTTGGTTTATTGAACATTAGATGGTAATATGAGGCTGGTTTCATTTCTAAGTTTTTTGTTTTATATGTCTATGTCTCTATTTTTATTCCAATACCATGTTGTTTTGATCACTATTAGCCTTGTAGTATAACCTGAAGTCTGGTAAAGTGATCCCCCAGATTTGTTTTTATTTCTAAGATTGCCTTGGCCATGTGGGAATTTTTCTGGTTCTATTCAAAAAAAGAACTATTTTTCAATTTCTTCAAAGTATGACGTTGGTAATTGAATGGGGGTTGCATTAAATCTATAGAAAGATTTGGGGTAGGATAGACATTTTGACTATGTTGATCCTTCTCAGTCAAGAGCATAGTTATGTTTTTCCATTTCTTAGTCTTATCCTATTTCTTTTCCCAGAGTTTCAGACAAATGGCCTACAAACACATGAAAAAATTATCATTGTCTCTAATCATCAGAGAAATGCAAACCAAAACCACCTTTGTGATATCACCTAACCCTAACCCTAACCAAAAGTTAACAAAGTCCCAAAGTTACAGATGGTGGCGTGGATGTGGAGAGAAGGGAACACTTTTACACTGTTTGTGGGATTGCAAACTAATACAGCCTCTTTGGAAAGAAGCATGGAGAATCCTCAAAGAGCTAAAAATAGACCTTCATTTGATTCTGCCTGCTCATTACGAGGCATCTACCCAGAAGAAAAAACTCACTTTACCATAATGACATGTGCACTAGAATAATTACTGCAGCTCAACCCACAATTCCCAAGATGTATGATCAACGCAATTGCCTATCAACCCATGAATGGATAAATAAACTGTGGTATATTTATACCATGAAATACTATTCATCCAGAAGGATATGAAGACTTTACATCTTTTGTAAATCCTGGATGGATTTAGAGAACATCCTTCTAAGTAAAGTATTATAAGAATGGAAAAGCAAGTATCCAATGTACTCAATACTAATATGAAACCAATACATGAACAACTACACTCCTACATGATAGAAAACAAATTAAATTGGGGGGTGATTGGTATGCTCCCATCTAATGGACACAACATAAGGGTGTATGACACACTTCCGGGTAAAGGGCTCAGCTACAACTTGAACTTTACCTAACAAATGCAAACAATGTAACCTAATTACTTATACCCTCATATTAATATGAAATTAAGAAAAGAATGAGGGAGAAAAAATATTTTCAAGTGGGTTCTTGATCTAGCAAGGCAATAAAGTGTATTAGTTAAAAGTGTATTTTAAATGTTTCACCACAAAAATCTAAGTATCTGCGGTAATGGACGTTAATTAACTTGATTTAGTCATTCCACAATGTGCACCCATATTAAAACATCATGTGCACCATAAATATGTAAATTTTGCCAATTAATAAAAAAATAATCTTTGGTGATTTAGCCTTTATGAACCTGTGCTTCTTTTCCTGTAGAATAATGAATAATGCCTTCTTCAAATGCAAAATACTTAGCACTTATTTAAGGACATTGTAAACATTTTTTGAAACGTATGCTAATTCTTATTCTCACCATAGGCAAGTCCAATATTTAACTTTTGTCTCATCCCCTAAAAAAGTGCATGCAATTGAAATTTTGACTACATCAGTCTCAAGAAATGAGAACTTGATATTAAAATGTTAAACGTTTAACATTCATCTTTGAAAAAGGAAAAAGAGAAAAGAAGCGAAGTTTTGAGTTTTAATTTTTGTAAATTTCTACAGCGTGAATATTTAAATCGTGGACAGTTTCAAACCACCAGCACAATGCCTGAAAATGCAGAGCCACTAATGCGATTTAGTCACTTGTGCTTGAAGAACTGCTTAATCATAGCTCTCATGAAGAATTGGTATGTGCATTGGGCACATTACACTTCATTATTCATGAAACGTATTTTCCATTAGTTCTTTGTTTATAGTCCAATGTCAATTCCTTTTAGCTCTGAAATTTCAAATTTTGCTTCAGATTTCACCTTTGAAGTTGCAGCTGACTCAGAACCTGCATTTACCCTAGTTGAGAATAACGGAGTAACACACTGCGTCTGTTAAACGTCAACTGGTCCTCACAGTAGCCTGCTCTGTTAACGTGTACAATATGCATGGGTCTCTGTGTGTATACTGACTTTTACATTGAATTCACTCAGTTTAGCCTATAACCAGCTAGTTCTCTTAATAGCGAACTTATCATATGGCAGAGAAAGTGTGTATTTTATAGAACAGGTATTTTCTAGAATCAAAATAAAATAATAATAATGTAATAGCTAAGTCAGTATGTATTCCTTAGGCCAGAGTCAGTCTGTCCAGAGCATACTGTGATATTACATCTTCTAATTCATGCACATATTAGCTATGAATTCAAAAGTTCTCTAACTGATTTTCCCCTATGTATACATATAGAGAGAGGGAATAAAAGTTCTCTAACTGATTTTCCCCTATATATACATATAGAGAGAGGGAATAAAAGTTCTCTAACTGATTTTCCTTTATATATACATATATATACACACTTGGCATGAGCTCTTTTGATACAATATCAATGTATCAAAACTTATTCCATTTGATATAATTGCTACTTATTTCTATCAAATAATTTTATACTTTCCTTTTGATCTATTTTCAATCATAGGATTATCAAAATATCTGCTGTCATATTCATTCAAATATGATCATTTCCACTTAGAAGGTAAAAGTATGAAACTTCATTCAAATCCCTTCCCATTTCTCCAGGGATAGGGAACCTGTAGCCTCAAGGCCAGTGGATCCCTGGACCAAATTGAATCCAAACTTCACAGAAAAAATTCCTTTATTAAAAGGATCTGTTCTGTAAAATTTGAATTCCTTAAAAAGGCTACACTCAAGGATCCAGAAGGTCACAAGGCCACAGGTTTCACACCCCATGTTAACAAGTCCTTAGAGTGGTCCTTATTCTGAGTAATTAATTGAATAATTTAACTTCCTACTTAGTTGTGTGCTCCACAAGGATCAGGGCTTTTGAGCAATTGTAACTTTTATATAGAAAGTACCCTAAATTATTTGTTGGATGGTCATAAATCAATGACTGTAAGAACAATTTAAGAAACACAGGCCAATTAACTGGGGGAATAAAGGGCAAGCTATTTTATTTGAAAGTCTATCATGCGGAGAGGAAAGGAGACGTTCTCTTTGAACATCTGGGCTAGAATTAGGGTATGTGAATACAAATTATGATTGAATAATTTGGCTTCAAATTATTAAAGTTAGGTGATGTTTTTATTATATTATCTCATTACATCCTGACAACAATTCTGTGCAGTAGATGTCATACTCATTTTACCAATAAAAGAATTAGGCTCTAGGTAATATATTTCTCAATATACCAAGGTCATATAGTCACGCAGGTTTGAAATCCAGTTCTCATTGACTCCCTTTCCCTATCATGTCCAGAAAGTCAAATCTCAACTCTGGGAGACATTTGGTTCAATCGGTTTATTCAACAACCATTTATTGTATATAAATATGACCCACGGATCAAGCCAGGTTCTTAGCATTTAGGGGAGAGCAGCCAGTTTTCTTATTGGTAAAATGTTGGTAATAAAAGTACCTAGTACTTTGTAGAGCTGTTGTAATGGTTAATTATGATAGACATCAAAGTATTAATTAAACAAGACAAGCAGAAACCATGAAAAGTGCAGAGATGGAAAGAAAGGCTTACTATGAGAAGTTATAATAGAGATACCTGATTTAGGTTGTGGCAGGGGAAATTTATGTAAGAGAGTGACATTGATGCTGATCCAGAAAGACAAGTATCATTGGCCAGGTGACAGACCCAGAGAAGAGCCCTCATGCGTACAGACTGTATGTACAGAGCCCTGACAACTGGAGTAGGATGGACCAGGGAGGATCCGTTGTGGATCAGGAGTATATAGCAAGTACTGTCAATTTTCACCAATCCTAAGTATCAGTGTTCCCCACATAAATCTATAAAACAGGGATTCTCAGCCTTTCTAATGCTGCCGCCCCTTAATACAGTTCCTGTGGGTCACGACCCACAGGTTGAGAACCGCTGCAAATGTCACTGATATAACGATAAAGCAAAGTATACGTCAATGTCCTGCTAGAAGCCAAGTTTATAACAAACATGGCACCAAATAAGTATTTTTTTAAGAGTCAAAGTAGCAAAAAATAGAAATCTGAAGAATTTAGAGTTTGGATCAATCAGTATTTTGAGTAAACCTAAATTCAGTACAATATCCTCCAGTGGGTCTCCCTAGCATTGACAGTGAATGAGGGCGCCAGCTGGTTTGGAGCCCTCTTGCCCATGACTAACGTGTTGAACTATTTCCTAACTGGATTACAGTGGCATTTCTTCTAGAAAATCTCAGATTAGATTCCTTTCCAATTATACTTATCATTTGATATATACTTGGTAATGCAGATAGGATGGAAATGAGGTGGTTTGAATAACTAAGTAAAATGGATGAGTTAAAAATGAAATTAAATTGCAATAAAAGCCTTATGTAAGTTCTAAGTAGCTCTTTGGAAGACATTACTCAGTCCAAATGTAAATATTTCAATTTAATTGCTTTTTTGTTATCAAATTTTACTTATTTTTATTTGACTATAAAACTAGTAAGTGGTAGGTCCTCTACCAGAAAGACTCTAACCCTCTTGATGACCACATCCAACCCTCTTTTTTTTTTTGCAGTTTTTGGCTGAGGCTGGGTTTGAACCCACCACCTCTGGCATATGTTTAGGTTGTATCGGGGTTGTGCCAGCACCCCACTCCTTTGAACCACAGGCACTGCCCCATATCCTCTTTTTGTATTTCCTGGAACTGGCACAAAACTTGACAATAATAAATTCAATGACTAAATAAATGAAATAGAGATTAACATGTCTAACCAAATAACTATGAGTAGAAATAAAATATCATATACACATTATTTCATTTTTGTTTCTGAAATCCTAAGACTGTTGTTAATTACTGAGTATGTGTTATGCCTATACTTATATAATATATATCATAGTTATAGTACCCAAAGTATCAAAAGTTTACTGTGTAAGAAAAAGAAAAAAAGTCTTAGTAAGATAATATTATTACATTGCTTTAAAATACAAGTTTATACAATCAGATAGGAGAAATGAGTCCTAGTGTTCCATAGCACTGTAGGATGACTACAATTAACAATAATATATTATATAATTTCAAATAGCCAGTAGGAGGAAATTGAATGTTCCCCACACAAAGATACGATGAATGTTTGAGATGATGGATGTGATAATTACCCTAACCTGGTGACTATATATTTACATATCACAGCATCATGTAAAATTATGTCAGCTAAAAATGTTTTTAATGGACAAAAGCTTATAATCCTTTGTATCATTGAGATATAGTATTCTTTGGATTCACATAAAATGAAATGGCAAATGAAGACAGTTATTGGGATCAAGCAGTCCTCAAATGTCTTTGCCACACATTCATATGAAGAGAATCATAGTCTCTACTTCTTACTAACAGTCCCTGTTAAAAAAATCTTCTATGTAAAAAAAGAAGTCCTCTATGTGAAAAGGACCTTTTGAGATGAAGTCTCATTCTCTTGCCCTGGGTAGAGTGCTATGGCATCCTCATTGCTCATAGCAACCTCAAACTCTTGCCTCAACCTCCCAAGTAGCTGGGACTGCAGGTATAATGCCCAGATAGGTTTTCTATTCACCTCCTATTTTTAGTAGACAAGGGGTCTCCCTCTTGCTTAGGCTGATCTCCAATTCCTCAGCCTCCCAGGGTGCTAGGATTACAGGTGCCTTGCCCTATTTATGTAAAAATTTTAAGGACATCGCCTGGCATGAAGAAAGCCATCTGTAAATGTTGTTCTTTCATTATTTTGTCTCGTCCTTCTGAATTTTATTAACTGAATTTTAGTATCTGTTCTTTAGACCTAATTCGAAAAAGAGTATGATAATTGATGAGATCTTAATGTGTTATAATCTCCCCTCTGCTCCTTGACATTTGAGTGGGAACCTTCAAAGACTTAACCCACAGGAACAAATACTGCAGGTGGTTTCAACGCCACTCACGATTTCTCTCTGAGGGGACGTTTATGAGAGGAGTGGAATCTGTCAGCACTCTTCACATCCCCCTTGGAGGCTCCTTCTCTGTACATGGAAGGGCAGCTGGGTTGATTATGTCACCTGTGCCTATTGTCGGATTCTTTTTTACTTCTAGCCTCAGGGCTGGCCTAGAGGCAAAAATAGTTAAGTAGACTTGGTTTGCTTTCGCTGTCTGCCTCCTTCCCTTTTAACATACTTTCCCATACACCAGTATCTCCAAATCCCCATCTTTGAACTAAAGACAGCTGGTGCAGAGATACAAATTTTATTTAGTAGACAAAGAAACCCAGTTAACATATATGGAAATTTAAGTATGATATTCTGTCATGTAATTTCAATCTAATTAAACTTAATGACTGACTGTACTTCCTTAGTAAACAGTGAGCCAAGCCGAATGTGCGAATTTCACCCTGTGTGCTGGTGAAGTTAGACCCCTATTAAGATGAGCTTGCATAATTTGGGAATAAGGAGGTCTGTGTGCAGACACAGCTGCTGCGGCACTTCTCATCAGGGTTCTTTCTCTGGCAACAGCAGCATTCCTCGACAAACTTTACTTCTAGTCTCTCTTAGAATAGCTCTTTGCCACATTTAAACAGAAGAGTTTAGGGCAGAGGTTTCAATCCATTTCTTAGAATTTAAGGCAGATTATTTTATGGGTTAGTAATCTCTGAAAGTTATCAAAATAGGTAAAAACGAACTCTATGGAGCCTTGATTTCTTTAACATATCTGTTTTATTATTTTGTCTATCAAGATCCACTTACAGAGTTGCAATGTTTTAATCCTACTTAAACTACAAATTCTTGTCAATGCTGGCGATCATTACTGTTAACGCTTTGGACCAAGGGGCACCGTGGAGTCTACACTGAGGAGAAGGGAGGATTCTGGGAGACTTAGGGTCTCATCCCAACCTTTTGTGAAATTTACAACAACAAAGCCTTCTTGTTCCATTGATTGAAAGAACAGTTTGCAAATACAAATGACTGAGATTACTATACATAATATTTTAAAATAAAAAATTTCAATACTAGTTTCCTGGAAATTTTAAAAATTTTAGATGAGGGATAGAAAGTTATTCTTAGAACATAAAAATCAGGGGCTACACTTACTGATATTTATCATGTGCCAGACCCCGTTTTAAGCATGTCACATATATTGTCTCATTTTACCCTCCCAGCAGCCCTAACAGAGGTAAGTTCTATTATATCCATGTTACAAGGGAAGAAATTGAGGTTCGGGTTAACTTGTCTACCACTGCATAGCTACGAAAGGAGAATTCATGGTTTACATCACCATGAAGCTGTTCTTTTTTTTTTTTTTTTATTGAATGTTAACTATGTACATTGATACTCTTCTGGGGTACAGTGTGGGGGTTTTCACATGCATTCTGAAATACTTCCATCAAACTGGTCAACACAGCCTTTATGTCATTTTCTCAGTTATTGCTTTAAAATGTTCACATT